>SJYF01001869.1:1377483-1387698 GCA_006410515.1 Procapra przewalskii | reverse complement strand
GTGCAGCACTTTCACAGCATCATCTTTCAGGATTTGAAACAGCTCAACTGGAATTCCATCTCCTCCACTAGCTTTGTTCGTAGTGATGCTTTCCAAGGCCCACTTGACTTCACAGTCCAGGATGTCTGGCTCTAGGTGAGTGATCACACCATCATGATTATCTGGGTCATGAAGATCTTTTTTGTACAGTTCTTCTGTGTATTCTTGCCACCTCTTCTTAATATCTTCTGCTTCTGTTAGGTCCAGACCATTTCTGTCCTTTATCAAGCCCATCTTTACATGAAATGTTCCCTTGGTATCTCTAATTTTCTTGAAGAGATCGCTAGTCTTTCCCATTCTGCTGTTTTCCTCTGTTTCTTTGCACTGATCGCTGAGGAAGGCTTTCTTATCTCTCCTTGCTTTTGGAACTCTTCATTCAAATGGGTATATCTTTCCTTTTCTCCTTTGCTTTTCACTTCTCTTCTTTTCACAGCTATTTGTAAGGCCTCCTCAGACACCCATTTTGCTTTTTTGTATTTCTTTTCCATGGGGATGGTCTTGATCCCTGTCTCCTGTGCAGTGTCACGAACCTCATTCCATAGTTCATCAGGCACTCTATCTATCAGATCTAGGCCCTTAAATCTATTTCTCTCTTCCACTGTATAATCATAAGGGATTTGATTTAGGTCATACCTGAATGGTCTAGCTATTTTCCCTACTTTCTTCAATTTAAGTCTGAATTTGGCAATAAGGAGTTCATGATCTGAGCCACAGTCAGCTCCTGGTCTTGTTTTTGCTGACTACATAGAGCTTCTCCATCTTTGGCTGCAAAGAATATAATCAGTCTGATTTTGATGTTGACCATCTGGTGATGTCCATGTGTAGAGTTTTCTCTTGTGTTGTTGAAAGAGGGTGTTTGCTATGACCAGTGCATTTTCTTGGCAAAACTCTATTAGCCTATGTCCTGCTTCATTCCACATTCCAAGGCCAAATTTGCCTGTTACTCCAGGTGTTTCTTGACTTCCTACTTTTGCATTCCAGTCCCCTATAATGAAAAGGACATCTTTTTTTGGTGTTAGTTCTAACAGGTCTTGTAGGTCTTCATTGAATCATGCAACTTCAGCTTCTTCAGCATTATTGGTTGGGTCATAGGCTTGGATCACCATGATACTGAATGGTTTGCCTTGGAAACGAACAGAGATCATTCTGTCGTTTTTGAGATTGCATTCAAGTACTGCATTTTGGACTCTTTTGTTGACCATGATGGCTACTCCATTCCTTCTGAGGGATTCCTGCCCACAGTAGTAGATATAATGGTCATCCGAGTTAAATTCACCCATTCCAGTCCATTTTAGTTTGTTGATTCCTAGAATGTCGACATTCACTCTTTCCATCTCTTGTTTGACCGCTTCCAATTTGCCTTGATTCATGGACCTGACATTCCAGGTTCCTATGCAATATTGCTCTTTACAGCATCGGATCTTGCTTCTATCACCAGTCACATCCACACCTGGCTATTGTTTCTGCTTTGGCTCCATCCCTTCATTCTTTCTGGAGTTATTTCTCCACTGATCTCCAGTAGCATATTGGGCACCTACTGACCTGGGGAGTTCCTCTTTCAGTATTCTGTCATTTTGCCTTTTCACACTGTTCATTGGGTTCTCAAGGCGAGAATACTGAAGTGGTTTGCCATTCCCTTCTCCAGTGGACCACGTTGGCCACGGTGGCCCCACACGACAAGGCTTAGCTTCATTGAGTTAGACAAGGTTGTGGTCTTTATGATCAGACTGGCTAGTTTTCTGTGATTATGGTTTCAGTGTGTCTGCTCTCTGATGCCTTCTCGCAACACCTACTGTCTTACTTGGGTTTCTTTTACCTTGGACGAGGGGTATCTCCTCACAGCTGCCCCTATTAGAAATATATAAATAGGTGAGTTTTGAGAGTTACTCACAAGGACCACTACCCCCAAAGGAGCCAGCAGGAGGGGAGGAGTAGCCCCAGAAGATGGGAAAGGCCAGTTCTCGAAACAGAAAACCCAAAGGAAGCCAGGCCATGGCCGGGCCGGAGGGCTCCCAGGCAAAGAAGCTGCACAAAGCAGAGAGCACCTGCCTAGTCTGCTTCATCCCTGAACAGCCACCACGCAGCAAATGAGCACGAGCGATGGAGGGGGCGGAACCCTCATCCCTACCTCCTGCAGGAGAACTTCGCCAGGCCCTAAACTGACCAGCCCCCGGTCAAGGCTCACGTCAGCACTCAGCCCTCCTGCCCAATTCAGTTTTGCCTGTACTGTCAGCTAAAGAACATCCCTCCATTTTTATTTCTGTGACTGAGTTTTACTCTCCAGCTGCAGCACCAGCTAATGTTTTCTACCCGTGATGACCCCACCATGGGGGCCGTGCGCAAGGCGGAGAGGGAGCAGAGAAATGAGACTCTGTGAGCAGCCTGTCCCCTATGTGTTCCAGGGTGTCCCCCCTGCGGGGATGTGTGGGGTGGTTGGCAGGACCACAGAGCCTGCAGGAGAGCACAGGGCAGCGTCGGCCAGGAAAGCACAAAACCGTCCGTGCGTGCGAGCTGGGCCCGGGGGGTGCCTGTGGTTTTCTGGGAAAGGCCAACAACTCGTGGATTCATGGTGGGACCAGGCATCGCAGGGGTCGTCACTGCCAAGGAAAACCACACCCACAACACTTGCTGAGCAAATGCCACACTCCCACACCCTGGGCGTTTCTGCAACAGGCCTGGCCCCTGACAAGCTGGCAGGACACTTTCATTGCTATGAACACACACACACACGCTCACATGGAAGACAAGTGTCCCATCTCTGAGCAAACCCAGACCCACATCTCAAGGGGAGCAGGCCGAGAGGGACAGGGCAGTGCCTGGGCTCTGAGGGGCCTGGGCTGCAGGTGCCGTGAGTCACAGTGGAGGGACCAGACGTGGTAACCAGTAGGAGTGAGAATTGTTGGTGAGAACCTCCCATCTTTCAAAAACCAGGCCAGCAGAGAGCAGAGGAGTCCTTTTTAAGGGAGGTGAGTTACCAGGGATGCCCAGTAAAGATCCAGGACTATGAAGACCATCCCGGCAGGCTGAAGGTCACCCGTCTCCTGTGTCATTTGGAGAAGGCCCCACATGGCACATACAGGCTGCCCTGGGCCCCGCCCTCCCCTCAGCTGCCCATCACCATCTCCCAAGCTTGATCAGCGGATGCGCTAAGCCTTCTGCACAGACCACAGCTGCCAGCCAGTGGTCCCTCTCACACATCCCTCTCCAGCCTCACCTCCAACCCCCACTCTGAGGGCAGTTTGTCCTGGCCTGGCCCCTCCCACCCCTACCCCACGCTCTCCTTTGACAAAGTCCTCATCCAGCCCTGACCAGAGCCATCCTGTCCAGTCCTGTCTCCATCCAAATCCAATTCATTTCTATATACTAGAATGTATTCTGAAAATTACACAATCTTATAAATCAAAGAAGACTTAAGTATATGTAGAGACATACCATGTTCATGGATTGGAAGACTCAACATAAAAATCATGTCAATTCTTTTCACACTGATATACAGGTTTAATGTAATTCCTATCAAAATCCCAGCAAGAGATTTTATAAATAGAGACAAGATTATTCTAAAATTATAGGAAAAGGCAAAGGAACTTGAAGAGCTAAAATAGTTTTGAAAAAGTAGACTAAGAAAGGATCAGTCTACCTGATTTCAAGACTCACTATTAATATATAGACACAATAATCACGACTGTGTAGTACTGGCAGAGAGAGGCAGATGATGGACCACAACAAGCAGCCCAAACAAAGACCCACACTGACGCCAAACTGATTTTCCACAAATATGCAAAAACAGTTCAATGAAAGGAAGACAGCTTTTTCAACAAATGGTGCTGGAACATGAATTGGTCATCCACAGGCAAGAAAACAGAAAAGAGGGCTTTGGCCTATGTCTTATACCTTAGACAAAAATCAGCTACAAATAGATCACAGACAAAGGTAAAATATAAAACTATAAAAAGTTTCGGAAATAAAACATGAGATGATTTTCACAGTCTAGGACTAGGCAAAGAGTTCTCAGACTTGATACCAAAACCACATTCATAAAGGGAAAAACTGATAAAATGGACTTGAGCAAAATTAAAATTGCTACATGCAAAACACTGTTAACAGGATAAAAAAAGCTACAGGCAGGATAAAATAGCTGTAAACCATATATTTGATAAAAACTAATAAATTTAGAATATATAAAGAACAGTCAAACCACAATAAAAAAAAATAGTCTGATTAAAAAATGAACAAAAGACATTTTACCGAAGAGGATACAGAGATGGCAAACAAGCACATGAAAAGATGCTCAGCATCATTAGCCACTAGAAGATGTGAATTAAAACCACCATTTAATATCACTAAACACCTATTGGAATGGTTGAAATTAAAAATAGTGACATCAGCAAATGCTGGCTGGAATTCAGAGAAACTAGATGACCATAAAATGGTACAGCCACCCTGGCAGATATTTTGGCAATTTCCTTGAAAACTAAATGTCCATGAACTCTAAACAGATGACCCAGCAATCGAACTCCTGGCCACTGTCCCAGAGTCATGGAGACTCATGTTCAGATGGAACCTGTGTGTGAATATTTATAGGACCTTCATTCATTACAGACAAAACTGGAAGCAACTCAGCCTGTCGTTCAATGGAGGGATGGTTATAAAAACTGTAGTCCATCCACACCATGGAGTGTTTGCTGTTGTTTAGTTACAAAGTTGTGTCTGACTCTCTTGTGGCCGCATGGACTGTAGCCCGCCAGGCTTCTCTGTCTATGGGATTTCCCAAGCAAGAATACTGAGTGGGTTGCCATTCCCTTCTCCAACCATAGACTCCTGCCTAGCAATACAAAGGAAAAACCTACTAACATGTGCTATGACCTGCATAAATCTCCAGAGAATTAAGCTCAGTGAAAAAAGCCGAATCCAAATGGTGTCATAATCTAAGATCCCATCCATACAGCATTCTTCAAATGACAAAAGCATAGAATTTGAGGGCAGATGAGTGGTTGCCAGGAGCTAACTGGGGATGGAGGCAGAAGGGAAATGAGTGTGGCTATAAAAAGGCACCCTGTGGGTCCTTCTGGTGATGGAACATTCTATACTTGACTGCGTCAATAACAGAACCCTGGTTGTGGCTCTGCTCTGCAGTTTTACACGATGCTACCATTGGGCAAAGGCCCACGGGGCCATGCCAGCCCTCTGCATTATTTCTTACAAGTGCAGGTGAATCTACAATTACCTCAAAGTAAAGAGGACTCTTGAGAGGCCCTTAGACTGTAAGGAGAGCAAACCAGTCAATACTAGAGGAAATCAACCCTGAAGACTCATTGGAAGGGCCGATGCTGAAGCTGAAGCTCCAATACTTTGGCCACTTGATGCGAAGAGCCGACTCATTAGAAAAGACCCGGATGCTGGGCAAGACGGAGGGCGCAAGGTGAAGGGGTGCCAGAGGTTGCCACGGCTGGATGGCATCAGCAGCTCGATGGACATGAAAGTGAGCAAACCCCAGGAGACGGTGAAGCACGGGGGAGCCTCGCCTGCGGCAGCCCAGAGTCAGAAAGAGTCGGACACGACTTAGCAAATGACCAGCAGCAAAAACAAAGACCTCTTCACCCACGATCACAAGACGGCCAGGGAAGCAAAAAAAAAAGGCTTTGTCTTAAGAAGAAATGGAGGGAAGAGGAGCCACAGTCATTATTGCAAACTGTTATAGAATGCACACCAGTTTATACACGCTCTCAGCAACACAACAGTATTGGTAGAAGACTGGAGAGTAATTTTGTGTCTCTTTCTCAATCTGCACTCCCTGGAGCAAACTATTACTTAATTTTTTTTCTTTTTTATAAATCCCATAATTATGTTGAAAACAGAAAAGTCTTATTGCTTTTCTCTTTATTAAAGCATTACTTTATTTAATGCTGATATGCAAAATATCCCAGAATTTCTGTGACTCTCCCTTGGAGATCTTTATGTTTTAATAAACCAAGAACCTCAAAAAGTGAATGAGATAAAAAGATTATAGTCCTAAATGTAAAGGCCAGAATTATGAACCTTCTGGAAGAAAACAAGGAGAAAATCTTTTGAGAGCTTGGAATAGGCAGTTTTGTTAGGATCCAAAAAGCATGACCCAAAAAGGAAATCAGATGAAAATTAGACTTAGTCAGAAATAAAACTTTAGTTTTCAGAAAGACACACAGCATCTGAAAAGCCTTGGAATCTTGGGAGGGAGGTCTTTCTCATTTATTAGCGAGAGGCCTGGGGGCTCCTGGATGGCTGCCTGGGTGGGGGCCGGTGGCCAGGAGGACCAGCAAGGTCATTGGAGGGTGGGAACTGCCAACTCCACCCTCTCCCCAGCTTGCCGGACGGGAAAAGGACGGGGGGAAAGGGACGGGGGGCCGGAGCTGAATTCGCCATCAGTAGCCAGTGATTTGATCAATCATGCTTAGGCCTCCATAGAAACCCAGCAAGACTGGGTTCAGAGACCTTCCAGGTTGGTGAGCATTTGGAGATCTGTGAGGGTGGTGGTCTGGAGGGAGCATGGACGCCCTCCACCCCTTCCCCACACCTCTCTCTGTGCGTCTCTTCCATCCGGCTGTTCCCAAGTTGTACTCTTTTATAACAAACTCATAATCCAGCAAGGGGGCTGCTTTCCAGTGTTCTGAGGGTTGCTCTAGCAGATCATGGAACCCAAGGAGGGGCTCGAGGGAACCTCTAATCTACACCCCTGGGACAGCCTCGACTCTCAGGTGGGGTCTGAAGTGAGGCCAGTCCTGTATGGAGCCCTTAGCCTGCAGGGTCCATCCCGTCTCCAGGCAGACAGTGTGAGAACCGAAAAGCCTTAGGACACCCAGCCTTTATCTGAGGATCGTGGGGGCGAGGAACCCACACATCTGGTGTCAGACGTGAAGTCGAACGTTGAGGAGAGGAAGATCAGAGGCTTTTTTTTTAAAACATGGATACAACTGAAATTCACATCTGTAGATGAGTGGGTGAACGACCCTGAAGCCACACACCAGAACACGAGTTAGCGATTAAAAAAAAAAATTAATCTACTCACACTCACAAGATGAACGAACATCAGAATTATTATGCTGAGCAGAAGCAGCCAGACAGTAGAGGATAAATTGTGTGATCCCATCAGCATGAAATTCAACCACAGTCGCAGAAAGGTGACGAGTTTTGCCTGGGGCTGAAGGCAAGGGAGCCCTCCAGGGCCACGAGCCCGTCTGTGTCTTGACCCTGGTGGTGATCACAGGGGTAAACTTTCGGTAGGACACACCCTCTCACCACTAAAATAGAGAATGAAGTTGGCCAGTTGTGGCCGACTCTGCGACCCCATGGACTGTAGCCTACCAGGCTTCCACATCCACGGGATTTTCCAGGCAAGAATACTGGAGTGGGTCGCCGTTTCCTTCTTCAGCGGATCTTCCCAACCCAAGGATCGAACCCTGGTCTCCCGCATTACAGGCAGACACTCTACCGTCTGAGCCACCAGGGAAGCCCACCGCTAAAACAGGTGCAAGTTATTCTATAGAAACTACTCCTCAATTTTTCAAAAATGATAAAGAGTGTAAATCCATACCGCACGTAGCTTTCGTAATAATTTTGAGTCCTTTTGCCCACCTTCCTCTTGTCAAACGCTGCTATATCCTCATTGATTCCGTAGCTGAGGAAGAGCCTGTCCCAGACACAGAAGTTTCACCAGTTTCCTCACCGCCAGTTTGTGCATTATTAGCAACATCTTCAATCCACATTTTCTTCTCGGAACACTTTAAAACACCCTTTTTGAAGGGGCTGACTTCCTCAGACCCAGATGAAGTGAGAAGTAAATCCTCTGGCCTGGCACTTGTAGCTGCAGACGCCCTGGTCTGCAGGGCAAACCACAGCTGAGGGTCCCTCTTCTCCGCCCTGGGGGCCCTGACCAGGGGAGAAGAGGTGAGTGCCACCGACTCAGAGGCCAGGGAGGGGGCCATCTGGATCCTCAAGGCTATGATAGTAACTAGCTTTCTTATTTTAAACAGAAATAATCACACAGCAACACTTACAGTCACACTCTGAGCCATCCCGCCTGTATCTATCTGTAAGCTAGTCTAACACTGAGCTGTGTGTGTTAGTTGCTCAGTCGTGTCCGATTCTTTGTGACCCCACAGACTGTAACCCGCCAGGCTTCTCTGTCCATGGAATTCGCCAGGCAAGAGTACAGGAGTGGATTGCCATTCCCATCTCCAGAACTTCCCAACCCAGGGATCTGTAGGTCGATTCTTTACCATTTGAGCTACAAGGGAGGTTCACTAAGCGGATCTCACCTATATCTAAGCTAATCTAACACTTCCCACCCACAGCCCATCCTGCAGACCTCAGCCTTGGAGGCGGGAGGGGGAGGCGCAGGAGGCAGCAGGTGGGAAGAGGTGAGAACGGGCCGAGCCCTGTGGCGGGAGGAAGCGCGACGCTCTCACGCGTCATTACAGTAAACAGAAGGTGGTTTTGTCCTGAGACTTTCACAACGTGCATCGAGATGGTGACGACGCCCCAGAGTGTCACCAGACGGCCTGGCGGTAAGCATCAGAGTCCACCCAGCAAGCAGCTTGCCCTTCTGCTCAAGACGTCCACTTCCCCAAGCATTGTCTTGTGTATCCATCTTCCCACTTAATGTTCACAGCAGCTCTGGGAGAAGCCAGGGAAATGAGTGGCATCTGTATTTATGGACGAGCCCCCCGTCCTGGGCTAGGAAGGCGCCAGGTGAGGCAGGAGGGCGCCCTGCATCGGCAGAGCGGCAGGGTTTGCTCCCCCTCCTCTCAGGCCCTGCTGTCTTCCAGGAGGTGTCTGCACACAGGCCACAGTCGCATCGGCACGACCCCTCACGTGTGGCAGGTAGTCTGGGCTTCCCCATCGGAACCCTTCAGTCCCCCACCTCGTGACTCCTCCCTGCCTCACCTCCGATTCCCCGGGTTCTTGCATCACCAGCAGGAAGTGGCTCCGGAGGCTTCGCCCTCAGTTTCCTCCCTTCTGAGCCCCACGCGTGGGGGCAGGGGAGAGGGCTGGGCGGAAGAGGCACGAGTCTGCCTCCTTGAAAGGCGTTTCCTTCGTGTGTCCAGCTTTCAGTCCAACAGTGCCCCATTCATGCAGCTGAAGGGCGTGTCAATTTGGGGGCAGAACTGAGAACCCTGTAGGGAAGATGCACATTTAGCAGAAAGCCCTTTTTCTAAAACCCCACAACTCACCCTATTCTCATCACAGAGGCCTTTTGACCCCAAAACAGCCCAAACACCAATGCCTGATCCATCCTCGAAGCCCCAGTGACCTGAAGAGGTTTAGAGAGAGACCGCTGAAAAACAGCTGCTTTGGCTTCACAGAAAGCTCTTTGCTACGGCCATTTGACAAGGGCACGCTCCAACTGGGCCCCACAGCTTGTCGATTTCCTCCGTGTCCGAGAGAACACAGCAGAAAGACCCTTGGGAGACGCTGTGCCCTCAAGCCGCCTGCGTGGTTGACTCCCAGGTACCTTGGCTGCCAACACTGACAAAGCCAGGGGGCCTCCTGGCGAGGGGGCGGCTTCCTCTGCTGACAGCAAGTGCTTGGCATGCAGAGGAGTCCTCGGGGCGACAGACGCGGGAGCCTCTCGGCGCCCCTCAGCCCCAATGCAGAGCCGACCCATCACCTCCAGCCCTGCAGACCCAGAGAGCGGGTGCAGCTTAACTTTCTCACTCTTTTCTAAAGTCACATTTGGAACTAGAGAAGGGAGGATGGCTCAGTTGCTCTGTATTTGACCCCCTTCCTGGCTGTAGAAAACTATCCTTGAGGACGAAGTTGTTCAAACAGAATTCCAACCAACAGCGTGGACCACAGCCCTCTGGCCAGGCTCAGAGGAAAGGGCAGTGGGACACGGGCAAGGAGGCCAGGGCTCCCTGAACCCAGAACTGGAGCCGGGCCAGTCGCAGCCGACCGCCTGGAGGATGTTCCCACGCCATCCATCCTCCCAGCCAACCATGCTGAGGGCAGGGCCTCCACCACCCCACCTGCAGCCAGGACAGGTTCAATCCTCTTTGGAAACAGAACAAATCAAGGGGAGATGCAGGTCTTCAGGGAAGGTCCCCTGGAGGGGGAAATGGCACCCGCTCCAGATTCTTCCCTGTAGAATCCCATGGACAGAGGAGCCTGGGGTGCTATAGTCTGTGGGGCGGGGGGGGCGGG
>SJYF01001869.1:1365350-1375780 GCA_006410515.1 Procapra przewalskii | reverse complement strand
CCCCCAGAGAGGAGACATTCAGCAGGCTCCCCTCGCGCCTCCTCTGAGACACCCCAGTTCCTCTGCGAGGCTCACCACCCACCTGGCTCCCCCGAGGCCCAGGCTGGACTGAACCCACCAGCGTTTCCATCAGCACCTCCCAGGGCTGGGAGCCCCGGTGGTGGCCAGCCAGGCCCCACAGGTGCAGGGCTCCAGACAGGCTAAAGGCCAGACCCGAGGCCGTGGCCCAGCCTCGGGGCCTAGGATGCCCTCTGGCTCTCAGCCCTCCTGAGCCTCGGCCTCAGGGCCTCACGCACCCCGTCACGGGTGGGCATGGAGTCCTCCCGGGCTTGGGCTCCTCTTCTTCTAGAACTGTGGGTGCGCTTCTTTGGTGGGGTCAGGACCCAGCCATGCCTGGGCCGCCAGGAATCAGAAAGCTTCCAGACCTGCATCTGGGCTCCATCCCAGGGCATGGGGTAGAGGGTCTAAATCACCAACCAGATCAAGGAGGGGTGAGGCTGTTGTCAGCTGTGTCACGAACACAAAGACGGCAATAGACGCTCATTCACACACTCAGGGACACACACTCACATGCTCGCAGCCACACACAGAGCTGCGCTCACAGGCCCAGGGCAGGCCCTGAGCGCTCGGTCCAGCACGTGGCGGGGCTGTGGGCGGGGCCTGGGCGGACGCTGTCCAATCAGTCCAGACACAAGGGGAGCAGCCCAGAAGGATGGGCCCAGCTGGAGGCAGTGCTCACGCTGGGTCTGCGGGTCTGGAAGGCGGGGAGCGCGTGCGGGAATTGCCCATCCAGAAAACAGACCTCGAAGGCCGCCAGTGCCTGCGCAGCGCCCTCAGATAGAACCTTGGGTGAGGACGTCTTGAAGAAGGGCTGTGCTTTGGGCTCACGGGTCTGGAAGGCGGGGAGCGTGTGCGGGAATTGCCCATCCAACAACTGAGCAACTGAACTGAACTTATATAGTATTATACATCAATTGTGCGTGCATTCAAAGTCACTTCAGTTGTGTCTGACTCTGCAACCCTATGGACTGTAGCCCACCAGGCTCCTTGTCCATGGGATTCTCCAGGCAAGGATACTGGAGTGGGTTGCCATGCCCTGCTCCAGGGCATCTTCCCGACCCGGGGATTGAACCCACGTCTCTTACATCTCCTGCAGTGGCAGGCAGGGTCTTTACCACCAGCACCATATCAACTTGTGTGGTAGGTAGTCTCAGTCGTGTCCAACTCTTTGCGACCCCAGGGACTGTAGCCCACCAGGCTCCTCTGTCCATGGGATTCTCCAGGCAAGAGTACTGGAGTTGGGAAGATCCCCAGCCCAGGGATCGAACCCACGCCTTGTGTCTCCTGCATTGGCAAGTAGGTTCTTTACCACTAGTGCCACCTGGGAAGCCCATATCAACCAGATCTCAATAAAAATAAAAAATAAAGCACCAAGGGCAAGGGTGGGGCGAGGCCTCAGGGCTGTGCAGGGTTCAGGGTGCAGTGATGTCACTGGGACTCAGGCCCTGTGCGGAGCCCGCAGATGCGGCCCCACCCTGTGTCTGTCTGCTGAGGGCTGTGTCCACTGGGATGCTCGCTCAGACAGGGTGAGAAGGGAGCAGATTTGCTCACACGAGATTCACACTCGGGAAGGAATGCTCTTTCTGCGGGATCAGCGGACGTCTTAGCACATGACACTCTCCCTCCTTACAGGGAACTCGACGACTGGTGAGCAGACTTGTTCTGAAACTAAACGCCCTCAGCTCTTTGCATCCACGGGCTCCCCCATTCTCCTCAGGACTGAGTGACCGCAAATCTCCCCCATCCATTTCATCACCTCTACCCACTGCTGGCTGCTTTCCAACATCTCTGCACTGTGCTGCAGATGCAGTCTCGATTGGAGAGGGAGTGTTCACAACCTGATTCTGATTTCTGCAAAGACCCACACCTCAGTGCTGACAATTAAAGATGCCTTCATCACGGCTCTCCCTACCCCTTCCTTCGGGTGCCCACATCGCCGGTTAGAGTCCTGCGCTTCTGGATGTAAAATACTGAGCCCGTAACAGATGCCCTTCCCTTATTCTAAAAAGGGAATATCATTCTTCCTTCTTTACTGTCTTCTAGATGCACGACAGTCAGCAGGACAGAGGAGATGGGTTTAAAATCGTGAGGAGAACGGCAGATATATTTCAAGGCCCCGAACGTAAGGACAGAGGCTGTCCCTCCCCGCGCATCACATTGGCAGACCTTCAGAGGGGGCTGCTGGGAGGACTGTAAATTGAGGCAACCACACCCCAGGCCAGCTGAGCAACAGGCATGCAACCCTAACATGCACGGCCCGGCACTCAGACACTCCTTTCCCGGGAATTTGTCCCGAGCAGATCACTAGACAACTGCTTAAAATATGTATTCAAATCACATGCTGCTAAGTCACTTTAGTCGTGTCTGACTCTGTGCAGCCCCATAGACGGCAGGCCACCAGGCTCCCCCGTCCCTGGGATTCTCCAGGCAAGTACACTGGAGTGGGTTGCCATTTCCTTCTCCAGTGCATGAAAGTGAAAAGTGAAAGTGAAGTTAACTCTCCAATTCAAATCACATGAAATACCCTAAATACCCATGATTATGCAGTTGGTTACAGAGAGGATGACAGACTGATTCAACGGAAGCCAAGGCAGCCATTAATAAGAATGATATATAGCAATGCCCATCATGAGGTTAGTGGTGCTCCCCAGCAAAGACAGAAGAGGACCTCTTATGCAACAAACGTAATTTAATTTTGTTTCAATTAAAGCGTGTGTGCATGTGTGCACACATGCATGCACACACATGTGTAGGCGTGTTTGCCCATTTGCTTAGAAGAGATGTGAGTAGCGGCTCTTCTGGAAAGAGAAGTGTGAGAGTGGCCTTCTACTTCTGCGCTGCTTACTGACCTTCACAGTTAAATACATGAAGATGTATTGTTATTTTTAGGATCAGAAAAAAGTTTTCATTTGGAAAAATATGCAAAGGTGGCTTCCTCGCGTTTATGGACCCAGGCCACAAATGGGGGATGACATCACATTTGCCGACTGCTGTGATGGCCGACTTGGCAAGACCACCACGCTCAGCTGTTAGGTCAAATGCCAACCCAGGTCATCGTGAAGCTGCTTTTAGGATGAGATTAACATTCAGGTCATCAAGTAAAGCCAGTCAGCTCCACTGTGTGGTACACCTCCTCATCCAATCAGTTGAAGACCTTACGAGTAAGAGGGAGTTCCCCCGAGGAAGGAGGAATTCTGCTCCAGATGGCCCCAAGACAGGCCTGCAAAGCCAGCCCCTCCCTGGGTCCCCAGCCTGCCAGCCAGCCCTGTAGATTTCAGTCATGCCAACCTCCAGAGACGCATGAGCCAGTTCATTAAAGTAACTCTGTTTCTTTCCTGGCCTCTCTCCCTCTCTTTACATAAATACACATCCTGCTGATTCTGTTTCTCTGGAGTACCTAAACTCATTTTTATATTTTTAATAAACTTTGATTTTTAGAGCAATTTTAGGTTCACAGCAAAGTTGAAAGGAAGCTAACGATTTCTCCTGCTTCTACACATGCATACCTTCCTCCACTATCAAAATCCCCACCAGAATCATACAGTCGCCACAACTGATGAACCTGCATTAACACATCAGCATCGCCCAGTGTCCATAGTTTTACACCAGGGCTCACAGACGTTGCATTGACGCGATAGGTGGCTTTGGGTAGTACTGACATTTTAACAATGTTAGTTCTTCCTCTCTGTGAACACAAGACACCTTTCCATTCATTTGTGCCTTCTTCAGTTCCTTTTATCCATGTCTTCTGGTCAGTTTTCAGAGTAAAGGTCTTTCACTTCCTTGGATAAATTTCTTTATAAGCATTCTATTATTTTGGATGCTATTAAAATGAAATTGACTACTTCTTTTTCAGAAAATTCACTGTTACTGTATAGAAACACTACTGATTTCTAGATTAATTTGTGTCCTACGACTTTACTAAATTCTTTGATTAGACATAACTATTTTTTTTGGTTGAGCCTTTGGAATTTTCTGTATATTCAATCACATCATCTGCAAATATAGACAATCTCTCACTTTCCATTTCTGATACCTTTCATTTCTTTTTCTTGCCTGGTTGCTGTGGCTAGGACTTCCCGAACTGTGCTGAATAGGAGTGGTGAGACTAGGCGCCCTCATCTTGTTCCTGATCCTAGAGGAAAAGCTTTCAGCCTTTCACCACTGAGGATGACGTTAGCTAAAGGCTACAATACATGTGGCCTTTATTACGTTGAGATATGTGTGACTCCCCAACCTCCCTTGACTAAATCACATTGGCTGGTGTGCTGGCTGCGGCCAAAGATGACAGAGGCTGTGACTATAAGTCGGTGGGGTCTCTGACTGGTAGGGAGACACAGGGCACTTCAGTTCAGTTCAGTCACTCAGTCATGTCCGACTCTGCGACCCCATGAACTGCAGCACTCCAGGCCTCCCTGTCCATCACCAACTCCTGGAGTTTACCTAAACTCATGCCCATTGAGTTGGTGATGCCATCCAACCATCTCATCCTCTGTTGTCCCCTTGTTCTCCCACCTTCAGTCTTTCCCAGAATCAGGATCTTTTCAAATGAGTCAGCTCTTTGCATCAGGTGGCAGGAGTATTGGAGTTTCAGCTTCAGCATCAGTCCTTCCTGGAAGGACACAGGGCACTGTAACCTGGCAGATGGGCATGTGTTCAGAGGCGGGGTGGCCAGCCGAAGTGTTTTGGAACATGAAGGATCCTTTCTTATAAAAACATTGAGACCACGTGTTTACAGGCTGGGGTCCAGAGTCCACCTGGCAATTCTCCTTGACAAGGCCTCTGACTGTGCCAGCTCCCTTCATCCGTTTTATCGGATTCCAGATTCGTTCTCCTGAGTCTGCTCCTCGGGGTCCACCCCCACCCCCCCAGCCGTTTAAGGAAAGAGCATTAAGGCCTCAGGTTGGCGCTGCGCCTGCGCACCGCGTGCCTCAGCAGAAACCACCTCTCACCCCTCCAGCCGGCAGGCAGGGCTGGCCCAAGCACTGCCTCCTCAGCGGATAATAAAGGCTATGGCAGCAAATTCTAGATCCAAAGGTCAATTCACTCCATGACAAGTTTTTTAAAAGCTCCCGTTTAAAGACACATTTGCTTTCAGCACAGCAAAGCCGGGCAGCCAACTGCCCAGCGGCCACTGTCCCTGTGATGGTCTGCCCCAGCCATGACCCAGGTCTGCACCGAAGAGCTGATATTTCCACAGAAGCCCAGGCCTGGGTCAGGAGTCCAGTGACTGGGGAAGAGCAAGAAAAGCTCCCTGGACTGAGAGCGGGGTGGACACTGTGTGTCCCCTCTGCCCGGAGTGCCCACAGGCATGCCATGAGTCCTCAGGGTCTGGAGTCCTCTGTTTGGAGAGAGAGCAGAGCTCAGGGACCAGGCCCCAACCTGCCTCGAGGAGCGCACTCTGGTGACACACTTCTCCGTGAGACAGCTCAGCTTCTGCTGCGTGTTTCCAAAGCCATGAACCGGTCACCTGCTGCACGCACACCTGCAGGGGAAGACAATCCGACTCTCGCTGCGGGGAGGATGATGCCATCAGCGCTGCAGTCTCCCAGGACTCAAGATGCAGGCAGAGAAGTCAGGCCCCAGTTGGTGGGGCCAGATGGACAGGGACACAGGTGGGCCCCTCCCGAGCCTGGCTGACCCCCCAGCCACACTGGGCTGTGTCCTCACCCCCCCAGGATGACCATCAGACCTTACCATGTTCAGTGCCGACAGACGTGTGTTCACACACTAGCAGCTGTCCAAATGTCCCCTGGTGAGCACACCCAAAGGACAACTTGGGGGGATGGGGAGTCACCGTTTGATGGGCAGGGTCTCTGTTTGGGAAGATGAGAAAGGCCCATGGACAGATGAGGGAGCTGATTGAAAACACTGTGAGTGTACTTAATGCCACTGAACTGGACACTTAAAAAAATGATTACAGTGTTAACTTTCATTTATGCGTCTTTCACAAGAAAAAATTTAATTTAATTTAAAAAAATCATAAGATGACTTACTCTGACTCCTGGATTCCAGGACTAGTGATGTGAGATCAACTCCAGACCAGAAGTGTCCTTAAAATGCCAGCAGGCATGATGTCAACCGGGGAGCCAGAAGTGCCTGGACCCCCAGGATTTCTCAGGAAGAACAGACACATCTGCTTGTGAAGCACAGGACAAACCATACAGCTTGGGATTTTTCCTTGGGTCTAAAGGAAGAGAAAGTAAAAGACTGAGTCTCATAAACTATAACAGACTGATTGATCCCAATGACACAAATACGGCCGATGGGCACACATCCACAACCCGAATCTTAACTCACCCAGAGTACAGATTCCACAGTGCTCGCAAAACCCAAAGACCCACCGTGACGCATTTTGTTGAATGTAATGGCTACTGAAAAGTCGGCATCTTTGTGTCTGACATCTTCAGCTCACATGTTTCCTCTCTTCAGGGATCTCTTCTCTATTACACCAGCTAAGAGAAAAGGCAAGACATATTATAGTACCCATCAGACAAATGTGTAACTGCGCAACAGGCTGGAGCTAGGGCAGGTCAGCTCTGTGTGATAGAAAATACCCTGAGACAGCATCGTGGACCATAAAGGGAGCATCTCAGTGAAAGATGCTACAGGCCAACTGGAAAACAAGACCAGTGATTTAGCTGAGATTTGAACTAAGAGGATTAAAGAAAATCATGCAGCAGAAATGAAAAGGTCACAGTTTATGTGTGTGTGTGTATATATATATATATATATATATATATATACACGGACACAACTGAGCAACTGAACTGAACTGACACACACACCTACCTGCTAAGTCCCTTCAGTCACACCTACCTGCTAAGTCCCTTCAGTCATCCCCGACTCTTTGCAGCCCCATGGATTGTAGCTCACCAGGCTCCTCTGTCCATGGGCTTCTCCAGGCAAGGATACTGGAGAGGGCTGCCATGCCCTCCTCCAGGGGACCTTCCTGACCCAGGGACTGAGCCCCTGTGTCTCTCACGTCTCCTGCTTGGCAGGTGGGTTCTTTACCACTAGCGCCACCGGGAACGCCCCAGATATATCTATATATACAGGGACACTGCGCACACGGGCAAGACCACCGGAGCACATGGAGAAGGAGTCTGTCCACACTCCAGGGAGAGTGGGCTCAGGAGGAGCCAGCCCCAAGCCCCCGGACCTCAGGTCTCTAGCCCGCAGAGCCGTGAGGACTAGATCTCCGTTGTCTGAGCTGCCCCGTCTTGGTCCTCTGAGAGCCCGAGGGGACTGACGCAGGGGCCAGTGTCACCTCTGTCCTTTGCAAGGTCACCGGGTTCCTAAGCGTATCTGAGCCAACGCCTTGAAATTTCCGTCTCCAACCATCCTCTGCAGGGAGGAAAAAAGCAGACTTCGATTCTCACCTCAGGATGGTGAATCAGGCTCTGCGGAATTTCATGGTCCCTCCTGTCTGGGGAGGGTGGAGCCTCCGACTCGCAGCCTCCTCTGGGACTCTGCACAAGCGCCAGGCCAGCCTGTCCCCAGGGCACTGCCCAGCTCTCCTCTCTGCTGCAAGGGGCCTCCCTGCAGACGGGATGCCAGAACCCAGGACAGCGCCATCTGTCCCAGCAGCCCGATCTCGCATCTTAACAACACGCCGGGCGGAGGCCCATCCCTGGCTACAGTCCAGGTCGTCCAGTGAGTCGCACCATCCCCGACGAGCCAGCAGGGCCCCGACGAGCCAGCAGGGCCCTCGTCCAGTAATCGGTGCCGCTTTAGTCTCGATGCTTTCCTCATAAACTCAGCTGATGGCCTTCCCGTTATTGCTTTTCAGAGGGAAGATTTAGAGCAGCAGAAAATACTATCAAAAAGGATATTAGGCTTAGATTGACCATAACGCAATGATCATGAGATCCAAGCTCCCCAGTCTACACTGTACCATTAACTACACATCTCCCACGTGCCACCCGGCGGGCTGCAAAGCCAGTGTTGGCTGGAGATTTCAATCTCAGTGAGCAATTTAAACTCAGTGTTTTTGCATAAATAGATTACACAAAATCTGTTTATTGTGATTTCCACATATATGGGATGGGGAAACGTCATAGAGAATTTCTCCTTCTCGAGGAGGCTCGAACAACAGAGAAGTAAAGTCCACTCGGCTAAGTCAGCGCAGGTGGGGCACATGGAGAGGAGGGTGACAAACTGGAATTTCCCCTCATGAAGGCTAGGACTCTGGAGAGCCCCTGGGACAGCAGAGAGATCAATCCAGTCCATCTGGAAGGAAATCCACCCCAAATATTCACTGGGAGGACTGATGCTGAAGCTCTAATACTTAGCCACCTGATGCGAAGAGCTGACTCACTGGAAAAGACCCAGACGCTGGGAGAGCTTGAGAGTAGGAGAAGGGGGTGACAGAGGACGAATGGCTGGATGGCATCACCGACTCAATGGACATGAGTTTGAGCAAGCTCCGGGAGATATTGGGGGACAGGGAGGCCTGGCGTGCTGCAGTCCCTGGGGATGCAGAGAGTCACACACTACTGAGTGACTGGACAACAACAGGGGCTTGGACGCCGCCCTCTGCGCTTCTGATTTCACACCAGGGTCCTCGTCTTACTCTTAATCTGCCGCAGAAATCTCTAGGATTGCGATGTATCATCCTACCCAGCAATGCCTCTCCAAGCATCAGAGACCACTTCATCCAAAGAGGGAGACGCCACCGGTGTGGATGCCACAGACCCAGGGGCAGAGCAGAAGGAGCCAGGCAGTGACCCCCCTCACCGTCCAGCTGCACAGACAGGTGCGGTCAGGACCCTTGTCTGGGCACCAGGCACCCCTGTGACCTCTGGAGGGCAGCCCTGTGGCCCCTGGAGGGCACCCCTGCGGGCTCTGGAGGGCACCCCTGCGGCCGGGACCCCGGGCGCCGTGCAGTACGGATGGTGCCGAGGGCGTCTCTCACTTCCCGTGGCATCCGTGAGTGCCTTGACCAGGCACTTGCAGGCTTCCTACCGACCAGCAGGGCAAATGTATCGGCTTCCTGTGGCCACTAAAAGAGAATATCACAAACTAGTGGCTTAACGCCACACAAGTGTATTCTTCTACAGTTTTGGGTCCTAAACCCAAGCCCCTGGCAGGACTAGTACTTTCCGGAGGCTTCACAGAAACTCACAGCATTGCCTTTCCCGTCCCCAGGGAGGCCTGCATCCTTGGCTCCGGCCCTTGCCCACCCCTCTCTGACCTCTGCTCCCATTCAGACTCTGCCCACCTATAGGGACCCTTGTGAGGACAGTGGTCCCACCCAGATAACGCAGGGTAACCTCCCCATCTTGAGTCTTAAACCTGCAAAGTGCCCTTTGCCCTGGAAGGTCCCATATTCACAGGTTTGAGGGATCAAGATGAGGACTTCTTTAGGGACCATTATCGCATCTACTATAGGGAACTCTGATTTTCTCTGTAATTCTCCAGTACAGGATAGTTCACAAATGCTCTTACATGTTTATTAAATCATAAACTTGTATTCTAAATATATCATCTGTGAGCTCAGAAGCCTGGCTTGGGTGCAGGGGTGTAGAGAAGGGACAGACTATGGAAAATGACCTCCACCAAGGCCAAACGTGGTCCTGCATGACCCAGGCAGGTCGCGTGGATGTTCACAGAAAGGAGGGGCCAGCTCCGAGCCCAGTATCCTCGCCTGCAGATCACGTGCATCATCGTGACGGTTGAACTCCAGAACCTCCAGCTCTCAGAAAAGTGAACCTCATTCTGAAGCCACAGGCCTTCTGCCCTTCTCAGGCTCAAGATCACTGGACCCATTTTCCCAACAACCACCTGTCGCCTCTCTGTCCTGGGCTTCTCTGAAGTTCAAGCAGCGCTTCTCGACCTGACGCCTCATCTCTGTAACCTCCCAGCTCTTTCCCAGGATACGCCTGGCTCACAGGAGAGTCCCCCACTCTGGGGATCGCAGAGGACAACAGGCCAGCTTACAGGGGATGTATTTATGGCAGCCTCTGGAGGGACGATGTAGAGACCTTGGGAGATTTGCATCCGATGCTGAGACTTCAAGTGAGACCCTCGAGCAGACTCTGGGGAGAGTCTGGAGCACCCTTCCAGCTCGCTGGGGAGTAACACAGGGGGCTGCTGTATTACAAGGGTTCTGTCGGCTGCAGAGACAGAGAATCCAATGCAAACTGGCTTGAGCAATAGAAAACATACAGGCTCACACTGCATAATCCAGGTGTGAATGGCATCAGGCACGGTGGGATCCAGGAGCTCAGATGATGTCATCAGGAATTCCTGAAGTCCCCTCCTCGGGTCTGCTTTCAGTGGGGCTGTCAAGGCCGAGCTGACTTGCACGACCCTGAGAGCAACACTTCCGTAAGCTCTGTGCCCCGGGCCCCACTGGCTTCTCCCTC
>SJYF01001869.1:1290617-1300724 GCA_006410515.1 Procapra przewalskii | reverse complement strand
CCTCCACCCCCCCCTCACACCACGAGACCCCCACACAGTTCAGCAGCCACCTCGGAGGGACAGCAACCCCCCAGGAACCACGGGAAAGCTCCCCAGCTCGAGGCCACAGGCTGGAGATAAAGGGAGGGAACTGTCCACACAGACACCGTGATGGGCAGCCCTCCTACCTGGGATGCCAACCCCAAATCCAGCCATGTCTGAGTGGGGGCAGGCTTAGAGGCCTGCCTGCACCCAGCTCTGGGAGGCAGGGCCCGCCCCTCCTCCGCCACCCCCAGGTCACCCGGCTGAGGCCGTCGAGTCCAACTCAGGGCGGAGCCACCGGGGCACCAGCGTCATGGTGGAGGTCCCAGTCCTGCCCACCCCGCCCCCTCAACACCTCCGCGGGCTTCCCCGGCCAGTGCAGCGAGCCCTTCCAGCATCCTCGTCTTCACACGTTTAGCCCAAGGGACCCTCCCGGCCCAGAAAGCCCAAGTCCTTCTCGTCCTTCGACCATGAAACTGCCGACAGTGCCCAGACTCCGGGTGCACTCATGTCCACCGCCCCACATGCATCTTGGGTGACACAGCGGAGACACAGAGGCCGCACGCAAACGACATGTCCACACCCTGATCCCAGCACCTGTGGGCTAACCTGATTTGAAAATAGAGTCTTTGCAAACATAATTAACTCAAGGATCTCATCAGAGATGAGACCATCCTGAATGATCACAGTTCAGTCATGTCCGACGCAGTCATGTCTGACTCTTTGCAACCCCATGGGCTGCAGCACGCCAGGCCTCCCTGTCCATCTCCAGCTCCTGGAGTTCACTCAAACTCACGTCCATGATGCGATCCAACCGTCTCATTCTCTGTTGATCCCTTCTCCTCCTTCCTTCAATCTTTCGCAGCATCAGGGCCTTTTCCAGTGAGTCAGTTCTGCACCTCAGGTGGCCAAAGTAGTGCAGCTTCAGCCTCAGCATCAGTCCCTCCAGTGAACATTCGGGACCGACTTCCTTTAGGATGGCCTGGTTGGCTCTCGCTCCTGTCCCAGGGCCCTAAATCTGGTGACAAGTGTCCTTGGGAGAGACAGAAGAAGAGGCACAGGGAAGCTGGACGCAGACAGGATCCACGCAGCCACGAATCAAGGGGCACCCCGAGCCTCCCGACACAGAGGAGGGAAGAAAAGATGCCCTCCTCGCCAAGAGCCTGGGGAGGGAGCGCAGCCCGGCCCACACCGTGACTGCAGACTTCCGGCCTCCGGATGGGGCGAGAATGGACTCCAGGCGCTTTACACAGCCCAGCCTGTGGCCGTTTGTTGCCACTGCCCCCGGAAAACTCACACAGCTGACAAGCGTCGGCGTGGCCAGCAGGCAAACAAACAGCAGTTGTCACGCTCCGGCCCTGACGGCACACCGGGTAAGGACCCACACAGAGGGGAGGCCACAGAAGCCTGCTTCCCGAGCCGCCGGGGAGTGCCACCGTTCCTGGAGGAGCAGGTGAGGGAGGCAGAGTCCTGGCACAGCAGAGGGTCCACTCAGAGCGTGACGAGCCGGACCCGCCGGGGCCTCTGGGGACAGACACCACCCCCCATGCCCTCCACCTGCCTCTCATCTACACAGAAACTTCAGCCTCCTAGGCACTCCCCTAGTTCCCAAGAATAAATGTTTTCAGAGAAGCGAGAGATGCAGCAAGAAAGGAAGACAGGCAGGGCAAGATGCTAATACTTCAGCCGTTGAGCAAGGCAAGGGCCTTCTGCTCTCCCTCAAGGGCAACGGGCTTCCCAGGTGGCACCAGGGGTAACGAGCCCGCCCGCCAGGGCAGGAGACATAAGAGACTCGTGTTCGACCCCTGGGTCGGGAAGATCCCCTGGAGCAGGAACTGGCAACCCGCTCCAGCATTCTTTCCTTGGAGAATCCCATGGACAGAGGAGCCTGGCGGGCTACAGTCCATAGGGTCGCAGAGTCAGACGCAACTGAAGCGACTCAGCACACACACACACACACACACACACACGCAAGGGCTATTGGTAATATTCTGAGCCACGTCCTTTGAGCTGTTTTGCAGATACTGAAGCCCCCACCAGGAGAAGGTGACTGCATGCTGCCCACCAGCAATAGACCCCAGACCAGCTGGAACCAGAAGGCTGAGGATGGTGACTTCCGATGACCTCACCACCAGCCAATCAGAAGAGCATACATGAGCAGGCCACACCCCCACAGACCCCCTCCCTCACCTTGTCTTTAAAAGCGTTTCCCCTGAAGCCTTCAGGGAGTTCAGGTCTTCTGAGGACAAGCTGCCTGGACTCCTTGCCTGGGGCCTGCAATGAACTCTGCACTTTCCTTCCCCACAACCTGGGCGGCAGACGGGCTCTGCAGCAAGGGTGAGCGCACTAGAGCTTGGTTACGTAACAAGACCTCTGTGGGTTACAGGCCAGAGCTTCTTGTCAGTGTCGACACCGAACACTAGTCTCCAGACCCACAGGACTGTAGACCAGCACGCAGTTAAGATGACCTGAACGCACACAATGTGCACGGAGCCTGGCTCTCTGGAATTTGGAACCGGCAAGGGGAGGAGGGGCAGGGGTCACACTGTGTGTTGGCCCTGCCCCCGCTGTGCCCCCTGCCGACCACAGACCATGGGGCCAACAGTCCAGCAAGCACCAGGACCTGCAGTTCTCTCTGTGAAGCAGAGTCTTCCGTGCTCCCACTGGTTTCAGGCTCTGTTACCTCTTCAAAGCAACGGATTTCTTATTTTTTTTAAACTGTGAATGATTTCAAACAACAGTAGTGATGAAATATACATGAGCATTATCGTGCATGGCTTTTTAGCTAGAAAAATTTCCTCGTAGTTAGAATAACTGCTTCAAAGGGTTGTATAGCTGGGAGCCATCTGATTAGGTAATAACACAAGAGAAACAACATTTACAAAAAATACATATCCCATCACCACATCTGGACCAGGAAAAGTATTGTATTAATCAACAAAGAAATGAGATATCTGGGCCCTAGAAAGAAAGTGAAGTCGCTCAGTCGTGTCCAACTCTTTGCGACCCCGTGGACTGTAGCCCACCAGGCTCCTCCCTCCATGGGGTTTTCCAGGCAAGAGTACTGGAGTGGGGTGCCATTTCCTTCTCCAGAGGATCTTCCTGACCCAGGGATCGAACCCGGGTCTCCCAGATTGTAGGCAGACGCTTTACCATCTGCGTCATCTGGGCCCTAGACACCCACCCAAAGCCACGGAAGTGTCCACACTGAAGAAGCAGCGTCAGCGCCCCCAAATCACTGCCAGCACTGGGCCCTGAGCCCCAAGCCTGGCTGAACACAGCCACCCTGCCCAGGGGCACAGATGCCCCTGCCTCCCAGGGGACAATTCTGAGAGCTGCCCAAGCGCTACGCTCCCACCGCCAAGGGCTTGCATGTGGCCTCCACTGTGGCTGCCTCAGCGTTCCAGTCCTCAAACCCTTACAGGCATTGCTCTGAGGGCCCTGAGATAAACGCCCTGCACAGAAGCCTTCCTCTCAGAGTCTGCCTCCCAGGAACTGGGCCAGACCGAGCCCAGCGGCCTCCTTGTCCATTTCAAGGGGACGGGACACAGTCCCCTCCTCGGCCTCCTTGGAAGCCTGAGCCCTCCGCCCTGAAGTGTTTTCCGACGGTGATTCCTGCCTCACTGAGCGCACACCGTTCTCCCCTGTGCGTCGGCTCCTGGCTGCTTCTGAGTCTCTTCCTGTGATTTGTAATTCTGTTTGCAACTTATCTCCTAGACATTTTCCCTCTTACCCGATTTTGCAGTTGCCCCAACCTGGCCTGCAGGTTGTGTGGTTGAAAGCAGGTCTTACAAGAAGCATTTGGGGCTTCGAAAGCCTTGGCTCCACTACTCTCTCCAGTCCCCCTCCCCTGAGCCCGCTGCTCCAGCCTCTGCTCTCCCTGGCCTTCTCTCCGCTCCTGGGGCCGGAAGCTCTCCTCTCCCTTTTGAGCATGGCTCCTTTTTTTTTTTTTTTTTTAACAGTTCACTTCTCAGGCACTTGCGTCAGGAGCAGAGAAGAGGGGAACATGCCTGGATCCGCGACTCCCTCCACCCCGCTGGGGCTTGGACTTTCAGCCCAGTGCTTCTGCAGAAACATCTGAATGCTCAGAGGTCTTCTGCATTTTGGGTCTAAGTCAGCCTCCTCTAAGTTGGATTCATTAGCCTTAGCTCCATCCTCTGGAACCACGGAGGAAAGTTTTCCTCCTGTCCCTCCAATAGGTGACCCCTGACTGGTGCCCCTGATGGTGGTCTCTGCTGGTGGTCCCCATGCTTTTCAGGCTGAACATCCCTTCAGATGAAAGCACAGTTTCGAAACCTTTCGCCAGCCTGGAAATGCCCCCCTGGACGCACTCCCATTTGTCAATTAATATTTAATTCTCTTAATATAATTCTCACCATTTTGTTCTACCATTGACAAGTCTATTTAGATGTCTAATTTCACTGCCAAAATTCTCCCAAGAGCAAAGAGCTTGGGACCCATAGCCCAGCAGTCCCCTCTAGGACCTCACCAACAGAGGGCCAGCCTGCCCCCCTGCACCATCTCAGAGACGGAGCACCGCTCAGGGCGGACTCCTGGGCCACTGGGCAGACACTGAATGTGCTGGTATTTCTTTCACTGAATGCAGATCTTCCTCCAATTGAAAGATGAACGTCCAGGACGTCTGATGCAGCGTTCTTTCTAAATGAAATATGGGGGTGGGGAGAATGCATGCCAGACACCTCCATGTCCATCAGGTAAGAAAGTGATTTTAAAATTGAGGTAGACTTCCCTGGTGTCCAGTGGTTAAGAATTCACCTGCCAACGTTAGAGACACACGTTCAATCTCTGGTCTGGGAAGATTCGACGCGCTGCAGGACAGTGAAGCCCAAGCACCAGCCTACGGAGCCCACGCGCCTCAGTGACTATGCTCCGCAACAAGAGGAGCCACTGCGGCGAGAAGCCCGCACACCGCAAGCTCAGAGCAGCCCCCCCTCACCACAGCTAGAGAAAGCCCGAGCCCAGCCACGAAGACCCGCTGCAGCCCAATGTGGACTTTGAAAATAGAGGTGGCTTAAGCTGGAAAAGGTAACATCTGTAGATGTCGACATTGTTGTGTCAAACGAGACGAGCAGGTGCCAGATATGCAGCGACACGTGCAGTGTGATGAGTGCTGAGGGATTTCAGCGATGCAGACGCACATGGTGGGTCCACGTTTGTAAACGCCTAGAAAAACGATCTAGGAAGCTATCTGCCAACAGCTGACAACGGTCTTCCCCTCTAGAAGGGGCAGAAATATGTCTACAGGGCAAATCCCATGGACAGAGAAGCCTGGTGGGCTACAGTTCACGGCTCGACTTAGCGACTAAACAAATGGTGTTGGGACTTAGGAGCAGGTGTCACTTTTGTAATCTAGAAAGGAAAGGGGAACACAGTCTCCAAAACCAAGTGCAGATGAAGAAGAGCTGCGGTCGCCCACGTGCGTGCGTGCTGCCTCCCGGCCTGTGCCAGAGGCCAGGTGCCCACACTTACCGAGTGGCCTCCTGGAGCAGGTGGGAAGGCAGAACCACGGACAGGGCACGCGCCTGTGCAGGCCACACGGCAGGGGCAGCGCTGGGCCAGAGCACGCGCCCAGGCCAAGCCCAGAGCCCGCTCGCCCACCCACGGCCCTGCAGAGGGCTCCTGCAGTCTGAGTTTGTGCCCACAACCTCGGGATACACGGGGCTGTCCAGTGTCCAGAGCAGCCGCCCTCCCTCCCTCATGGGCTGTCCCCAACACCCCAGCTGACACACATCTACCCTGGTCCTATGGGGACCTGAGGGCCAGGTGGCCGGGCCTCATTCACCTTTGCTCCTGAAAATCCCACAATAGTTGACATTAGAAAACACTCAATAAACACATTCTAGTGTGTTCTCAAATGCATTCCACATAGTCACTGATGTTCATTATACGTGAAGCCCATTATTTAGAATGTCTGCGGGTCCTGGGTTTTTGGTTTATTAGTTGCATGGCTTGGATCAAGATTCTTACATTCTTTAAGTGTCAGTTTTCTCATCTTTCAAATAAGAGCAACACCTCCCAGGGACATCCCTGGTCTCCAGTGGTTAAGAATCCACCTGCCAATGCAGGGGACAAGCGTTCCAGCCCTGATCTGAGAAGATCCCACAAGCCTCAGGGCAGCTAAGAGCCACAGCTACTGAAGCCCGCGCACCGAGAGCCCTCGCGCGCTCAGCAACAATAGGAGCCCCTGCAGTGAGCAACCACGCACCGCAATGGAGAGAAGCCCCCGCGCCACCCCTGGAGGAAACCCCGTCCAAGGCAGCAAAGACCCAGCGCAGCCAGAAACCAGTAAATATTTCTTTACAAAAGGAAAAAAGAAAATCTAGAAAAAGAAAAAAGAACAATACCTCACAGAATTTTTCTGAGGATTAACTGTAGACAGTGGCTGCAGCCATGAAAATTTAAAGACGCTTGTTCCTTGGAAGAAAAGCTATGGCCAACCTAGACAGCGTATTAAAAAGCAGAGACATCACCTCATCTAGTCAAAGCTACAGGTTTTCCAATGCTACTGGTAAGTCGCTTCAGTTGTGTCCGACTCTGTGCAACCCCAGAGACAGCAGCCCACCAGGCTCCCCCATCCCTGGGATTCTCCAGGCAAGAACACTGGAGTGGGTTGCCATTTCCTTCTCCAATGCATGAAAGTGAAAAGTGAAAGTGAAGTCGCTCAGTTGTGTCCTACTCCTAGTGACCCCATGGACTGCCACCTACCAGGCTCCTCTGCCCATGGAATTTTCTAGGCAAGAATACTAGAGTGGGGTGCCATTGCCTTCTCCAA
The DNA here is from genome assembly GCA_006410515.1 of Procapra przewalskii. Lineage (NCBI taxonomy): Eukaryota > Metazoa > Chordata > Mammalia > Artiodactyla > Bovidae > Procapra > Procapra przewalskii. The sequence goes on along the minus strand of SJYF01001869.1, from coordinate 1,293,910 downwards.
TAGTCATGTACTAATGTGAGAGTTGGACCATAAGAAGGCTGAACACTGAAGAACTGATGCTTTTGAATTGTACTTCTAGAGAAGACTCTTGAGAGTCCCTTGAAGAGCAAGGATATCAAACCAGTCCATCCCAAAGGAAATCAGTCCTGAATACTCACTGGAAGGACTGATGCTAAAGGTGAAGCTCCAATACTTTGGTCACCTGATGCAAAGAGCTGACTCACTGGAAAAGACCCTGATGCTAGGAAAGATTGAAGGCGGGAGGAGAAGGGGACGACAGAGGATGAGATGGCTGGATGGCATCACCGACTCAATGGACGTGAGTTTGAGCAGGCTCTGGGAGACAGCGGAGGACAGGGAAGCCTGGGGTGTGCAGTCCACGGGGTCGCAGAGAGTCATGTGACACGACTGGGCGAGAGGACAGTGCCAACAGTGTGTGGGGAGCTGCACACGCTCTGGCCACACAGGAGCGTCTGAGCATGCAGCCTGAGCCCAAGTGCACTTACTACAGTGACCCCCTCTCGCCTGGACGAGCTGGCAGGTGTCCGTCATCTGGCAGCATATCAGGACTCAACCCACCCGCCCAGTTCCAAAGTGGTCCGGCTGCACAAGGGCAGGCCGAGCACTCACCATCTATGCTGACCATTACGTTTCTCCAGAACTTCCCGGGCCCGAGGATGCTCCTTCCAGAAGCCTGCTCTTGCTGGAAAACACATCACATCTGCACTGCCCATCCACGCAAGAGGAGGGGGCCCCTGCCTGGACACCCAGCTTCCACCCACCAGGCTCAGGACCCCTGCCCAGTGGGGGCAAGCATGTGACCCCTTCATGACACCTCTCCACGAAAACGCCACCCCCTGCACACAGCAAAATGCCTTCACAGGTAAGCATGTCTTCTGCACAGAATGTTCCCAGTGCTTTTTATAAATGTCACACCTGGCTGCCTGAGTTAATTACAGAATGAATGCAATGAGAACGACAGAATGAGCTAAGCCATGAGCTAAGCCACTCACCATGGCAGAGGCGGGAGGAAAATATAGCCCCTCAAAGTTCCTACTCAGACTCGAGCCTGTTTATCAGCCTCTGATTAAATACCTGCTCCTTAGGAAAATAAATTCCCATCATTTTTTCCTCGACTAGACCCATAAACTGCTACTTAAGTGTTTTTCCTTTAAAAGTTCTCCGAATTCCTCGCTCTCAGATCCTGAAACCAAATGTCTACATTTAGCAGCAGGCAGGTCTTCCGATCATGGTCCTTCTCCTTTTCCACGCCCACTCCAGGGCCGCCTCACTCTGCCTCTGTCCATGGTGCTGGAGAGACCTGCCGGAAGAGGGCCTGGCACGGAGCTAGGCTCCTCCACTGACCAGCTGGGGGATCAGAGGCAGCCGTGGACCGTGAGCCCCAGCAGGGAAAGCAGAACTAAGACACAAGTCACAGACCCGCTGCTTCCTGACTGTTCTGGGGCTCGTACCCCCCGGGCCCAGGGAGGCCTGTGGTCTGGGCTCAGGTCACACCTGGACCCTGCCCCTCTCCTTACCTCTCCGAACCTGCTCCCCTGTCTGCAGAACAGTCAGGGTGAGCACTCGGTCATGCTGGGAGGATATGCGCACATGAGTGCCTGGCTCCAAGCCTCTGGTCCACGCGCCCCGGGAAGCGGATGCTCATTTCGGCCGAGAGTGCGGAAGGGGCTGCGTGCAGACTGGAGCTATGTCCGGGAGGCACCCCTACCCTTGGCCGCCGACGCAGAAAAATGTACTAACCCGTATTGACGAGGACGCTTCCTTAATTGCCAACTTTGATGCATCTTTTCAATATACTAAAACCCCTAATGAAGACGTGTACAAGATTAACAGATACAATTAGAGAGAGAGTCTTTCTGTTTCGTTCGCTACAGAATCAGCTTTTTATTGCACAATTTATAACATCTTCACATTTCAAAGTCAGGGCACACAGAAAGGGGGAACTCGGCACACCTGAGTATATCATACATAGTCATCTTTAGAGGGAAAGGAGAACAAAAGTGTGAGATAAATCTCATTGCCTGCTGAATACTGAAAATCCACAAGAGACAGAAAAGTGTCCAGGAAGTTTGTGTTCATCACAAGCACCTTTCCACACTTGCTTCATAAACCCTTTGTGACCTTCAAGACTCTGGTTAAGTCTCCTGGCCAGCATTCTCAACATGAAATAACAGTATTTAAGGAGTTTGTAACATAAGAGTTTCAGTGGGTTTTGGAGCCAAGGTCAGAAAGACAGGCAGCCAGAAGCCCTGCACCAGAGCGTCTTCATCTGAGGGCAGATTGGGGCAGGACCCCATGTGGGCCAGGTCAGGGGTCCGCAGGCACACAGGACATGGCTGGGAGCCCAAGGCTGCCGACAGGCTGTGCCGTAGCAGTAAGGATGCCTCTGGCCCTGGTCACCACCCACTGTGGCCAGAGGCCTGGAGGACCTGCTTTCATGAAGGAGGCAATGGTCCAGAAAACCACCTGACCTCCAGGCCCCACCAAGGATGCTGGGCTTCTGGCCTCTGTGACTTGCCATCCTCTACCAGACGCCAACCCTGAGCCCTCCTGGCAGGCCCGAGCCAAGCACAGCAGCTGAGGGCTGCCACCGAAGCACAGGTCTGCTCCCGGGCCTTGCGCTGGGCACCCATCACCCAGCGCTTGGACCACAGCCAGCATTTAACAACATCTGCTGCCCAGGGCATCAGGCATGAGACACAGGGCGGCACATGAAGAGCCGTGCATATTAGCCTCACATCTGCAATCCCTGAGCCACCAGACAGGGAGGGAAGGGAGAGGGGAGAAGGGGGCAGTGGAAGGGAGGGAGGGAGTGGTGGACGGGCCAGGCTCTCCAGGGCTGACACAGCCCCAGGGCTTGAAGGAGAAAAAGTACACCCGATTGCTGACTATTCCTTCTGCGACTGCTATAACAGGAGCGTTAAAAACGACCAGTGGGAATTATCCTGGCTTTCTGGGAGCTCTCTAAGAAGCTGAGCATTCCTCGGGGGAGGGTCACGGTGAGATTCTCTCACGTGTTAGAGACCGACTAAGGCCTACGAGCGAACGGCCGCCGGGGGTCTCAGCTGCAGGTCACCGTGGGGCGTGAAGAAGCCAGGAGGCGGCTGCGGCTTTCTCCCCGACCATCAGGGACCCACAAAGCCGCCAGCAGATGGGACAGTGAGTTATGAAGACCGAGGCCTTGGGGCTCCTGCAGGACCTTGGGACCCTGGAGATTTGGGGCAAAGAGTGCCGAACAGTATCACTTCACATCACTGCACTGCACACTCGGA
>SJYF01001869.1:1265207-1280192 GCA_006410515.1 Procapra przewalskii | reverse complement strand
AGATATGGAATCAAATACATAGGACAGGACTCCACATGAGCTGCCCTTACACCATGTCACTAACTCAGGGGTGCACACTGAGCAAGGAGCCAGGACCCAGTGACCCAGTGACCATGTTGAGGGTAAGGTGTGTTTCCCTGGCGAACAGTTCCAAGTTCAAAGAGAAGACTCAGGAAGCCGGTGGTTACCCTAAGTGGTTCACAGGATCCCTAGGGAAGAACACTGATCCCCCACAGACCACAGGCCCAAGGCTTCTTCAGCCTGCGCAGGACCCCTGGCAGGCCCGCCCTCAGAGAACCCAGACTCTTCAACACTCCTGTCACCTTGAAATTCTTTATCACTGTACCTTTCAACTTGGGTTTGCTAAGTCCTGTGTGGATCTGAGAGTTGGACTATAATCCTGTATGTAAAGCCAGTAGTCAGGTGTGGATGTGAGAGTTGGACTATGAAGAGCTGAGCACAGAACTGAGCCTTTGAACTGTGGTGCTGGAGAAGACGCTTGAGAGTCCCTTGGACTGCAAGGAGAGCCAACCAGTCCATCCTAAAGGAAATCAGTCCTGGGTGTTCATTGGTGGGACTGATGTTGAAGCTGAAACTCCAGTACTTTTGCCACCTGATGTGAAGAACTGACTCATTGGAAAAGACCCTGATGCTGGGAAAGACTGAGGGCAGGAGAAGGGGGTGAGAGGATGAGATGGTTGGATGGCATCACCCACTCGATGCACATGAGTTTGAGTGGACTCCAGGAGCTGGTGATGGACAGGGAGGCCTGGCGGGCTGCAGTCCATGGGGTCGCAAAGAGTTGGACATGACTGAGCGACTGAACTGAAGTCGTACAGGACAAAGGTGTGTGTGTGGACAGGAGGTGCCCACGACATGCATTCATACGTGTCCCCTGCCCCCTGTTCATACACAGCACAGAATCCCAGGGCACCATGCACGGGACGCCCTCAAGACTCAGAGCAAGTGCAGGGGAGCGTGTTACACCTATGACCCCACAGCCCCGAGGCCATGCTTTCCACTCTGACCCCAACTTTCTTTGTACACAGAGAGAAGGCAGTGGCGTCCTAAGAGCCACACGTGATCAGGAACCCTGTCTGCCCTTCTGACCTCCAGGGATTCATATGGGAAACTTGTAATTTACTCACACAGAATATGTTGTTTTAGGAGATAATTAAAAATTATCTACAAATGGTAGTCATTTAGATGAAGATGGGGGAGCACAGGAGAGACCCTTTTGGTCCTAAATGCTGAGTGCTGGCACCTAATTTTAAATATCCCCAGTACTCTTGATGGATTTAAAAGTCCTGTCATCTCGGAAGCCCAAGACCTCCACCTGAAGCTATCATGTCAAGATGCCCAAAGCACAGTCCACAGGCCTGGAGTCAGCATCTTCCTGGTTCAGACCCCGCTGCCAGCCCTGGCCCCCTGCAGAGTGATGCAGACACCCTGGAGTCAACCTCAGAGGATGCCGAGGTCTCAGCTGAGCCCAACACACACCCTCCCTGTTGTGGCCAGCTGAACTCACATCTTCCAGATCTGAACATCTGTAGATATCGGACAAACCTCTATGAAAAAGCCCCTGGAATTGTGAAACCAGTGTGAGGCTACGAACTATAAAACCCTGTCTTTGAAATTACCCATTTTGGTGCATGAGGCAACAACTTATATATCCATTCCAACTCACCATCTGAAATGTGGTATAAAAAAATGAATTTATCTGCAAGGTGGCTCAGATGGTAAAGAATGTGCCTGCAATGCAGAAGACCCAGGTTCAATCCCTGGGTAAGGAAGATCCCTTGGGGAAGGGAATGGCAACCCATTCCAGTATTCCTGCCTGGAGAATTCCATGGAGAGAGGAGCCTGGTGGGCTGCATGGGGTCTCAGTCAACACTTTCACCTTCAGGGGAACAAAATGTTTGAATTTTGGTAACATGTATCTGTTGTCAAGTTTAAGAAAACTGACTTTCATTAAAAATTAAGCCAGAAATCATGTTTCATATTTTGGTCTCAAGCTTTGTACTTCTGATTTGGCCACGCAAGCATGCATGCTAAGTCATGCAACTCTGTGTGACCCCATAGAAAGCAGCCCACCAAGCAAGCTCCTGTGTCCAAGGGATTCTCTAGGCAAGAACAGTGGAGTGGGTTGCCATTTCCTTCTCCAGATTTGGCCACAGGATAGGTCTTCTTTATGTAATTCCTTCCAGTGAGGCAGGTAATGATCACCTGTGTCAAGTGCTTTAAATGCATTACAGCTATTTCTGAGGTCAACTAAACTTCTCTGCAGAAGTTTAACCTAACAGAAGCAGAAGAAGAGGCGGCAAGAATACACAGAACTGTACAAAAGAGATCTTAATGACCCAGGTAACCACGATGGTGTGATCACTCACCTAGAGCCAGACATCGTGGAATGTGAAGTCAAGTGGGCCTTAGGAAGCATCACTACGAACAAAGCTAGTGGAGGTGATAGAACCCCAGCTAAGCTATTTCAAGTCATAAAAGGTGATGCTGTGCAAAGTGCTGCCCTCAATATGCCAGGAAATTTGGAAAACTCTGCAGGGGCCACAGGACTGGAAAAGGTCAATTTTCATTCCAGTCCCAGAGAAGGGCAATGCCAAAGAACGTTCAAACTACCACACAATTGCACTCATCTCTCACACTAGCAAAATAATGCTCAAAATTCTCCAAGTTAGGCTTCAAAAGTATGTGAATCAAGAACTTCCAGATATTCAAGCTGGATTTAGAAAAGGCAGAGGAAACGGAAATCAAACTGCCAACATCCACTGAATCATCGAAAAAGCAAGAGAATTCCAGTCAGCTTCACTGACTATGCCAAAGCCTTTGACTGTGTGGATCACAACGAACTGTGGAAAAGTCTTCAAGAGACGGGAATACCAGACCACCTGACCTGCCTCTTGAGAAATCGCTATGCAGGTCAGGAAGCAACAGTTAGAACTGGACATGGAACAACAGACTGGTTCCAAATAGGAAAAGGAGTACATCAAGGCTGTATATTGTCACCCTGCTTATTTAACTTATATACAGAGTACATCATGAGACATGCTGGGCTGGATGAAGCACAAGCTGGAATCAAGAGTGCCAGGAGAAATACCAATAAGCTCAGATGTGCAGATGACACCACCCTTATGGCAGAAAGCAAAGGAGAACTAAAGAGCCTCTTGATGAAAGTGAAAGAGGAGAGTGAAAAAGTCGGCTTAAAACTCAATATTCAAAAAACGAAGATCATGGCATCTGATCCCAGTGACAGACTTTCTTTTCTTGGGGTACAAAGTCACTGCAGATGGTGACTGCAGCCATGAAATTAAAAGACGCTTGCTCCTTGGAAGAAAAGCTATGACCAACCTAGACAGCATATTGAAAAGCAGAGACGTTCACCTTGCCGACAAAGGTCCGTCTAATCAAAGCTATGATTTTTCCAGTTGTTGTGTATGGATGTGAGAGTCGGACCATAAATAAAACTGAGAGCTGAAGAATTGATGCTTTTGAACCATGGTGCTGGAGAAGATTCTTGAGAGCCCCTTGGCTGCAAGGAGATCCAACCAGTCCATCCTAAAGATCAGTCCTGAATATTCACTGGAAAGACTGATGCTGAAGCTGAAGTTCCAATACTCTGGCCACTTGATATTAAGAACTGACTCATTTGAAAAGCCCCAGATGCTAAGACTGAAGGCAGAAGGGGACAACCGAGGATGAGATGGTTGGGTGGCATCACCAACTCAATGGACATGAGTTTGAGCAAACTCCAGGAGTTGGTGATGGACAGGGAGGCCTGGTGTGCTGCAATCCATGGGGTCGCAAAGTGCTGGACACGACTGAGTGACCAAACTGACTGTTAGCTCTTTGCGTGACTGGAAAGTTGTTTTCTTAAAAAACAAAAATGAGATTTTCTAATTATAAAACTGTCCTTTTTAAAAATTTATTTCAAACTCATCAGTAGGTGTCTGAAAATGGAGAATAATTCTTCTTCCTTCTTGAGCAAGTTTTTCATCAGTCAAGATGGGCGGGACCTGAGGTTCCTGATAGAGGCCAAGAGCAGCCACCCCGCTGACCCAGGGTGACACGAGGTCTCCGTTGCCAAGGGGCAAGGTCCCCCAAGCAAGTCTCACCACGCTCGCCCACACCCTTCCTCAGGTCGACCCTGGACGACAGGAGTGACCGTGATGCAGGAGGTGGGATGGACCTTCTCCCTGATGCTCAGGAGAGGGGCAGACGGGGGAGCGCGAGGGCTGGTCACCCCAGGCTTCTCATCACAGGCAGAAAGGCAGTCTGAGTCCATGCACCTTGGTGGGGCGGCCTCATCTAAGGGGCGAGCCTCAGGTCTCGGAGGCCGTACAATCCTGGGGTCACACATAAAAGCCCAACCCCGCACCGGGTCCTGCGGCCAGTAAGTCTCGTATTTCCCTGAGTTCCTCATCTGAATTCCTAACTCCTTTCAGTGTTTTTTTCTTTTTTCCCCATGTCTTGTTAAAAGTAAAATCAAGCAGTTCTATTGGGATGTTTTAAGTCCATTCCTACAAGCTGTTTCCCCAAGTGGATACCAACCCCCCAGGAGCCCTCACAAGGAGGCTCCCTCAGGGCGGGACACACGGTGGAGCGGAGCTGCCCGCCCCTCCCCGGTGAGCCCTCCTGGTTCCCGGAAGGGCAATCCGGATGACGGGAGGTTTGGCTCACCAGGGTCCGGAGACAAAGTCCTAGCAACAGGCCCTGCCAGCGGCCTCAGCACCTGGGCAGTGACCCGCCACTCCCGGCCCCTGGCCCAGCACGAGCCCTCAGCCCAGCATGCCTCCCAAGTGAATTCAAGCACAGGGCGCCGTGCAGGCGAGGAGCTGGCAGAGCCGGCCCCCGGGGAGGCCCCTGCTCCCTGGGAGAGAGCAGTGATGCTCAGCCTTTGTATCCACACGCACACCTGCTCCACAAGTCTCAGACCTCACCAGAGCCCTGAAGCAGCACCAGCCTGCAGTCTGCGCCCAACAGAGCCTGGCCTCAGGCAGCATCCGTATGACACCATCGCCTTCCCCGCTGACATCTCTCGGATGCTGGGAACTACTTTGTCCCCAGAGAGACCACTCTGAAAAAAGGTGATGACTAGGGCAGGCTCAACTGTTAGGAAATCTGATCGGGGTCGACCTGTGGAAGTTGAAGCTCCACTGGGCACAGCAATCACCTGCCTTACTCCTAAAATACATCCGGAAAGTCAGCGAGGCGTGGCCATCAGTTTGCACGAAGGTCTCTTGGCCTTCCTGACATCTAGCCAGAAACATCTGCAAGACCGAAGTCTGCTCCACTGTTACTCCAACACACCTGGAGCCAACGGAGCCAACAACTACCCGGGCTCAAGAGGCCACCCTCATGTTCAGCATGGGGACAACTCCCCAGCTCTCCCAACTCAAACCGCGTGCTCAGCCCAGGACGATGCTGCCAGAGCTCATCACGCAAGAGCCCCTAAAGGGAGTCTGTCCTAAAACGCATGCGGCATCTTACATTATCAGAGCAACACCTCTGAGCAGAAGGGTGGCTCCCTAATTGGAGGTCAGAGTTTTTGCTAAAAGTTATGCATTTTATTTGAATATACAAGAGGGAAAAAAATGATCTTTTCACGTTCTTGTGACAGCAGATACTTTTTCTTGGGATAAGGTGAGGCTGAAATCTGACTCAGGAGAAAATACCACAGGACAGGCAGCGCCCATGGAGTGTGCAGACGTCACAAGAGCGGCATGGGGCTTAGATGGTCTGGGTTTGGGCTAAAGAAAATCAGGGTGCCTCCATGAGTCTCGCACATCCCTGGAGCCAACAGCTTAAGAAAATTTCAGTCAAAATCCATTTCCATCTGCATTTTAGAGGTTTTGCTTATACAGTTATTTTCAAAGTGGAAAAATGTAGTTCATAGACTGAAAAAGAGCCCAGAAGAGCCCCACCTAATCAAACACAGTGGCAGGAAGACACTAACCACAAGGGTGTCCTCCTCGGGGCAGGAAGCAAGGCCACGTGTGACACCCGAGGGCACGTCTCTCCTCTCTGCACGATGCCACAGCAGGGAGACAGCCTGTCACGTGAGAGACGGGAAGTTCCAGCGCCCTGGTGAGCGAAGGCTTGCCTGCGCGGGAACCACCTGTGTTCCCTCCCGTCTCTCCTACCCCAACTGCTGGCTGCTGCGCCCCTCTCCTTACAGACACCAATTCCCTGGAGCCTTAGCCACCCCGCTCAGCAGGCAGGGGAAACTCCATGAGGAGGACACGTGTCTCGGGTGCCGGCAGAGTCTGAGAACACGGCACCGGACTCAGCCTTCTGTTTAAGGCATGCACGGCAGGGACCTAAAGGAGCCACTGTGTTTCCAGCATGTTTCCAGCATGTTAGATTCAGAATCAAAAACACGACTGCGACGTTCACAGGCTTCTGGATGCTCTCGACTTATTTAAGGACTAAGTTAGTACTTTTAGTGCAAAGATTAGAGTAAGTTGCGATGCGTAACACAACCCAGCACCACCGTCCTGCTCTCTGCCAGGCTGCCTGTCTGTGGACAAGTTCTGAAAGAAGCCTGCTGGTACCCCACTGAGAAGGCCCCTCCTCCGGGAGGGCCCCAGGTGCCACGCCGCTGGGGCTGACACAGGCCCCGAGTCTGCAGCCGCCGACCGTTGCACCAGGGCCCCGCTCAGTGACGCTCAGAAAAAGCCCTGCGGCAGGATTTTCTGAGTTGTAAGAAGATCTTCGGCCAGTGAGGGGAGCCATTGGCCTGGTCTATGAGTGGCTCTGAACGCTGGTGTGGTTCCCCGCTCTCTGAGACTGTCTATTTCTTAACTGCAAGATGCCCACAGATGATGAAAAAGAGATGAAAAGTGGGTTAGTTACAGTAACTACACACCTAACATCACTATAAAGACACACTTTTTTACACAATTATTTTTAATTGAACTTGAAGATGTTTATTGCATTCTAATTTTGGTGGAAAAAAGGTCACACACGTTATTTAGCACAGCCTTGTGAAATACACAAAGTGTAACTGAGGATGAGCGTTTTCTCCTCCTAGTCCATGTCTGAGGACTAAACCGTGAGCTGCTCCGCTGGAGGAAGCCTTCCTGCAGGGGGTGGGCACCAGCCCACCATTCGTTAATTTTCTCCTTTCAATATAGGCAGCAACTCCCCATTTTCTTTCAGTTCCTAAAAATAAAGAATGAAACAGTATCATGCATATGTATACACAGAAAATGAAAACATCTAAACAATGGCAGATTGCACTGCATCAGAGAACCCAAAGAAACGCCTCACTGGACGCAAACTCCAGTCCACCAGCACACTCACACTAAGGGCACAGCTAAAAACCACAGGTGCGCTATCACCTTACAAAATTAGAGTTAAAAGATGTTCGAAAACCCACAGATCTTTCAGCATTAGCAAACACAGCAATTAGAGCAAAAGAGTGAAGCTTCCTATTTAAACAGTAGCAATTAACAGGGAAAATGAACTTGAGGTGACTGAAGGAACACCAGGCCCACTCAGCTGCGGCACACATGACTCCTGCTGCGGCACACATGACTCCTGCTGCCTACAGGCAGTAACGAGGCTTCTTGGTCTCAACCCAGCCTGGAAAAGCCAGGCACTGGGATATAAATGTACAGGCCGGGAACCATTACAAAGCTGAAGTACTCAGAAAGGGTGTGTGCCTATCTTTCAGAGCTAAAATTGGAACACAGCCATTGAGTTTAAAATGTGACGGTGGAGGATAAATAAGATATTCTAGTTTAAGAAAAACAATTTGACAGGACATTTCAGGTTATTCTTAAGCTTCATGAACATCAATCAATAAAACCACTAAAATCCACTGGCACTCTCTCTGGATTAAACCCAGACATGAGACCGGGACGCAATGGCTCCCTGGCCAGGAGGGGGCACACCACTCCCCTAACTTCTGTTTCCGGACCTGCTGGGAGGGTGTCAGGCAGTGACCTCTGGGAAGCAGCTGACTCTCAACGGATTCTGCATCCCCAAATCTGCAGTGGCGCACTGTCCACGCTTCAGAGCTAATGTTAGCTCCCTGCGTCTACACTAACCAGTCGACGCTTTTCTCCCGACATCAGCCTGGCAGTCACTCAGTCACCAGAGAATCCATTCATTCAGCCAAACCAGCACTCACAGCTCCTGCTGCAGAAGCCAGGGGTGAGCCGTCAGCAACACAGCTAAGGCTTTAAGTGACATAAAAATGAAGAGCTGCCCTCTGCCAGACAGACCAACACAGCAACATAACATCAAACTCGTTCCCTTCTCACAGAAAACTATTAGCAGTATCACAGACTTCCAGACGTGTAAGTTCTTAGCAGGTGAACACAAGAAGTCATGTAACACACACTGTCACACACCTTCAAAGAAGCTGCCCACGCAGCTCAGCTTCAGGGTGAAATGAGACACCTTGACCACGGCTCCCCCAGAGCTGCAGTGGCTGAGGGCCAGGCTGCAAACCTTCAGACAAGAACAGGCTTGGGAGCATCTGGGCTCTGAACACTGCCTGCGTCACACAAACACAAACACAAACAGACGCAGAACAGCAGACGCACAGCGCGTCCTGCCGCCTCGGCTGCTCACAGCCACTGGGTTCTATGCTTTCTTCCCTCCAGGAAGGAGAGTTTACTGGGGAAATGATTCACTGGCTTCCTCAAGAAGCGTGACGTCAAACCTGGAACTCAGCAGGAGACCAAACCTGGGCAGTGAAACCACAGGACCGCAGCTCTGTGACTCGGAAAAGCACATGTGTGCTACCAGGAGGGGTGCCCTACATTCTGGCCTTGAAATCCTATAGGCAGAGTCATGTCTGTCTAAAATTCACTTAGAATTTACTTAAAGCCAGTATCTAACAGAAGCAGAAGATATTAAGAAGAGGTGGCAAGAATACACAGAAGAACTGTACAAAAAAGATCTTCATGACCCAGAAAACCACGATGGTGTGATCACTCACCTAGAGCCAGACATCCTGGAATGTGAAGTTAAATGGGCCTTAGGAAGCATCACTACAAACAAAGCTAGTGGAGGTGATGGAATTCCAGCTGAGCTATCTCAAATCCTGAAAGATGATGCTGTGAAAGTGCTGCACTCAATATGCCAGGAAATTTGGAAAACTCTGCAGGGACCACAGGACTGGAAAAGGTCAGTTTTCCTTCTAATCCCAAAGACAGGCTATGCGAAAGAATGCTCAAACTACCACACAATTGCACTCATCTCACACACTAGCAGAGTAATGCACAAAATGCTCCAAGCCAGGCTTCAGCAATACGCGAACCGTGAACTCCCAGATGTTCAAGCTGGTTTTAGAAAAGGCAGAAGAACCAGAGATCAAATTGCCAACATTCGTTGGGTCACAGAAAAAGCAAGAGAGTTCCAAAAAACATCTACTTCTGTTTTATTGATTACACCAAAGTCTTTGACTGTGTAGATCACAACAAACTGTGGAAAATTTATCAAGAGATGGGACTACCAGACCACCTGACCTGCCTCCTGAGAAATCTGTATGCAGGTCAAGAAGTAAGTTAGAACCGGACATGAAACAACGGATTGGTTCCAAATTGAGAGGGGAACACATCAAGCCTGTAGGCTGTCACCCTGCTCGTTTAACTTATATGCAGAGCACATCATGAGAAACGCCGGGCTGGATGAGGCACAAGCTAGAACCAAGACTGCCGGGAGAAATATCAGTGACCTCAGATACACAGATGACACCAGACTGTGAAGAGAAACTAAAGAGCCTCTTGATGAAAGTGAAAGAGGAGAGTGAAAAAGCTGGCTTAAAACTCAACATTCAGAAAACAAAGATCATGGCATCCCGTCCCAATGCTTCATGGAAAACAGATGAGGAAACAGTGGAAACAGTGACAGATTTTCTTTTCTTGGGCTCCAAAATCACTGCAGATGGTGACTGCAGTCATGAAATTAAAAGATGCTTGCTCCTTGGAAGAAAAGCTATGACCAATACAGACAGCACACTAAAAAGCAGAGACATTACTTTGCCAACAAAGGTCCATTTAGTCAAGGCTATAGGTTTTTCCAGTGGTCATGTATGGCTGTGAAAGTTGGACTATAAAGAAAGCTGAGCACTGAAGAATTGCTTTTGAACTGTGGTGTTGGAGAAGACTCTTCAGAGTCCCTTGGACGGCAAGGAGATCCAACTAGTCCATCCTAAAAGAGATCAGTCCTGGGTGTTCATTGGAAGGACTGATGTTGAAGCTGAAACTCCAATACTTTGGCCACCTGATGCAAAGAGCTGACTCATTGGAAAAGACCCTGATGCTGGGAAAGACTGAAGGCAGGAGGAGAAGGGACGACAGAGGATGAGATGGTTGGATGGCATCACCGACTCGATGGACATGAGTTTGAGCAAGCTCTGGGAGTTGGTGATGGACAGGAAGCCTGGTGTACTGCAGTCCATGGGGTCCCAAAGAGTCAGACACAACTGAGCGACTGAACTGAAAGCCAACCAAACAAGGAAATTCATCATCAAACACATAGAAGAAACAGAGTTCTTGAAATACACTGACAACCTGACAGAGGCCTCCAGTTTCTGAGCATCTGAGAACCAGTCAGGGACCTGGAGATGACCTCATGCAATCCTGAGGTCAGTGACCTCATGCAATCCTGAGGTCAGTGACCTCATGCAATCCTGAGGTCAGTGACCTCAGTGGCACAGCTAGCAGGGCCAGGCCAGCACTGTGTCCCAGGCCCCCGGCCCTTAGCCTGGCACTCTTTGCTCCATCACCGAGTACATGTGAGTAAGGCAACTGAAATGACACCAGAAAGTAATAAAAACTATAGTAATATAAATGTAACAGGGCAGGAGAACTTCAGAAGCAGACGTAAAACAAACATTTCTGGATGAAAAAATCTAAGATTCACAGACCAGAGGAGCCTGAAAGATACAGAAAGCATGTTTAAATATGGACTGTGCAAGGAAATTCAAAGTAGAGACAGGGTGGAAAGAAGCTAAAACATGAAGAACTTATTTCAGTGTCAGTGAAGCGGGGTGGAGCCTGGCCACAACCAGAGCTGCTCTGAGTGCTGAGTCTCTCTGGGGACCCTGGCTGGCAGCTCCTCAGCACCAGAGCAAAGGACCTAGTGGGCAGGAGAGGCCATGCAGTGAGGGGCTGATTCTGACTGGCTCCGGTGAGAGCTAAGAGACAAGATATTCTTGTTGGAGAGATGGTAGCTCTGGGCTGGAGTGATCAGCCACGAGGCCAGAAAAGGACACCACGGACAAGCCCAGTGGAGCAACAGTTTCCACAGACACTCAGGCTTTCACTCCTCCAGGCTCCCAGTGACTCCTGACCTCACCTTAACGATGTCCAGTCCTCCGACAAGCTCCCCCTTCACATACAGCTGAGGGTATGTCGGCCAATTGGAGTAAGCTTTTAATCCTTGCCGAACCTACGGAAACAACAGGAACCCTGAAATCATCCTATTAGATTAGAATAAATGACAATCCTAATGGTTAAAACTAAGACAAAAGATAAACCCTAAAACACAGAACTTACTTCTTCATCCTCCAATATATCAAATGTCTCATATTCAATCCTACAAAAAGGAGAAAACATTTTAACCAGAAATACAGTTTTAGACAAAAATTATCCTCTATTTGGTGTTTCAAAAACAGTCAAGAAAAGTAAAACTATTTGGTTGCTAACAAAATTTAGGGAAAAACAAAGTATTTTACTTCTTTATCTGTCTTGTACTTGACAGAATAAGTCATCCCAAGATGGAAATTTTTCTGGATTTTCTCTGCTTCGGGAGCAAGAGGGAGCAGCCTTGCAGTGCCCAGGGATAGAGGCTGGGAGTTCACCAGCTGGGGGACACACCCCCAACCAGCTCCCCCACTGGAAATGAGCCTTCCACAGAGCATGTAGAACACACGTGCTATCTCCACGACACATACAGCCAGTGCAAGGGCTGTGGCTTTATGCAGTGTTGTGAACGCTACTTGTATAAATGAGTGAAAATTCAACCACATCTACTCAGGAGGATTTCCTTACAAGGTGGTCAAGGAATTAGTAAGCATGTGTGACTGGATCCCTGCAGGATGACTGTGAGTGTATGTGCAATTTCAAAACCTGGCCAAAGAAAATGCCACATATGAAAAAACAAATTTCGTTTTCCATAAAACCAAAGCCATTTTCATAGGGAAATCCTGTTTACTTAATACACAAATTCCAAAGAAAACGGTTCATAATGCAAGAAAGAGTCAAAAAAAGAACTTGACAGGATAAATTAGCAACAAGTATCAAGAATGTAATGTTTGAAAGAAGGGCAAAAAAGATTAGAAAAAGAAAAACAGAACCACACAGTCTAAGTCTCCCTTCAGGCTAAACTAGAGAGGCAGGTCTCCTAATTGACACACTACGATAAAAACACTGAGTTCTGGAACTGCCCCCTGATACGAGGATCCAAGAAGGGCTGGGCCTGCATGGGCACAGGTGTGCCGAGTCACAGCTGCCGGAACACCGCCCCAAGTTCCCTGGAAGGGCGCCTCCCACGCCCCAGGGCACACCGGGTGCCCAGCCCCTCGGAGCACACGTCTTTCCTCGGAAGGGACAGACGAGAGCAAGGATGGAGGAAAGGAACACAGCGCTGGAAGCACCCCCCACCTTCCACCAGCTCCAGCAGGATCACAGTCCCCCACGCCAACAGACCCTGGGAGGGGCTCAGCCAGCCTGGAGTCGGGAAGGCACTCTGTCCCAAAGAAGCTCCCTGCTCTGGGGGAACGGGTGCTTCCCCTCCAATCCGGCTTAGACAGACATGGGACAGAAAGTAAGTGGTGAAGACTTTCTACCACATACTTAGGCTGTAATGGGTCCAGAACTGTCCCATCCTGGTCTCAGAACCCCAGGGCACTAGCTGGCGTTAAGGACAGGAGGCCTGAGGGTGACTCACAGGAGATGTGGCAAAGGTAAGAAAGTGACCAGAGCCGAGCCAGCCTCGCCTGCAGCCCAAGGCAGGGTGAGGATGGGGCAGCTGGAGGCAGGAGCACAACAGCGACCAGTCTCTCCTCTGTGAAGCGTCACAGTCACTTGAACAGAATGACTGTTCCTTTTTCATCCCGAAAGTTGCATTTGGGGCTGTGTTACTCTGCCCAGCCCAAGAATACCCACACACTTCAAAGGTGACTTTCCCTGTCATGTCATAGGAGTCTGTCTAAAGCTGCAGTTAGAATCCTTACAATACTGAAGAGAGGGAGTTGAGAATAAGGAAGAAAAATAAGCAAAAACACTGGGCAACACAGAACATGTGCTAAGTATCTCTAAATAGGCGGTTTGACCACAATTCCAGCTTTCTTACCTGGCAGCTTCGTCACTGAGATCAGAAGCCTGAGCACCACAGTCTGACTCACCCACCTCTCAGACCCAGATACCGGGCTTTCCCCTGCTTCCTGCTGCACAGACTATTGGGAAACTAGAGTATTTTTTTAAAGAAAATTAAAATCTATGATACACTTTCCCTAAAATATCTTTATGCATGCTAAGAACTCAGTTATTAATTTTCCTCTGGGAAAGTAGACACATGGTTGTCTCCATGTCTGCAAAAATACCTCCTTCATGTTACCAATAGGTCGACATTAGTCAGAAAAATTCTATTGTGGTCTACGTTAAAGCATTCACAAAATGCTACAGCAAAAATAAACAGATAAAAATACATGAACAGATATAACAGCTAAGAAGAATCAATGTCAGAACTGAAAGGTTAGAATTTCTTAAATACACTCTCTGAAAACAACATTTACTTACCCAGTACTATTTAGTATTTCCAAAATCTGTCTGCTGAAGCCACACTTAGCTTCCTAAATTTAGGAAAAAAAACACAAACTTTAGGATGCACTGCATGCCAGCACAGCCCACGGGCACGGCCCTGCCTGAGGCTCCGGCGGGGGGATGGCACTGGGGGGATGGCACTGCAGAAGACGGCCAGCTCCCAGGGCCTCCCCGTACCAGAGCCGACGGAAGGATGGGACCCGCCCCTTCAAGAAGGACCCATCCAGACGTACCCCAGGCGCGCGGCCCCCAGCCTGACTTGGGCTTGTTACAACCGGAGATGACTGTGTTCCGACACTGTCACCTCGTGATCAAAAACCTCTCAAGCCAAACCCTGCCGCCGCCGCCGCCACCGCTCCACTTCACGCAGACCCAGAGCCACAATGCCTCCTTTTTTAAGTGGTTGGAATCATCCCTTTTCTAGTTCCACTTTTTAAACGTATGTTTACATTATGGAGTACCAAACTTTTACCAGGTTATAGAAAAGTTTACAGTTTTTTTCATGCCAGAGGATCCCAAATCCCAGTGCTATAGAAAAGACTTGGCACCACGTAAACATCCTACCAGCACTCACAATTCCATTCCCAGAATTCATGATTACTTCCTGGGCTTCCAGGAACAAAATATAAAAATCTGCTTTAAATAACCTCCAAGAAGAAAAAACAAGATGACTGGGAGTTGTTAACCTCCTCTGCTTTGTCTAATGAATCCAGTGAGGCAGTCAGGGAACCTAGGCCCTAACCCAGTGACCCCATACGGTGAGGCGCGCACCACCACATCTTCCCAGTCACCATTACTTCCACTTAGCAGCTGTGTTTACTAGTTGCAGAAGCCGTTCAGTTCAGTCGCCCAGTCGTGTCCACCTCTTTGCAACCCCATGAATCGCAGCACGCCAGGCCTCCCTGTTCATCACCATCTCTCGGAGTTCACTCAGACTCACGTCCATCGAGTCTGTGATGTCATCCAGCCATCTCATCCTCGGTCGTCCCCTTCTCCTCCTGCCCCCAATCCCTCCCAGCATCAGAGTCTTTTCCAGTGAGTCAACTCTTCGCATGAGGTGGCCAAAGTACTGGAGTTTCAGGTTTAGCATCCTTCCTTCCAAAGAAATCCCAGGGCTGATCTCCTTCAGAATGGACTGGTTAGATCTCCCTGCAGTCCAAGGGACTCTCAAGAGTCTTCTCCAACACCA
>SJYF01001869.1:1247766-1265173 GCA_006410515.1 Procapra przewalskii | reverse complement strand
CAGTTCAAAAGCATCAATTCTTCGGCGCTCAGCCTTCTGCACAGTCCAACTCTCACATCCATACATGACCACAGGAAAAACCATAGCCTTGACTAGACGGACCTTAGTCGGCATAGTGATATCTCTGCTTTTGAATATACTATCTAGGTTGGTTCTAACTTTTCTTCCAAGGAGTAAGTGTCTTCTAATGTCATGGCTACAGTTACCATGTGCAGTGATTTTGGAGCCCCAAAATAAAGTCTGACACTGTTTCCACTGTTTCCCCATCTACTTCCCATGTACTAGTTCTATAAATTTCCCAGAATGACTCTATATCATTCTGCCACCCACTAGAGGGGACACTGAAGCTCTGGGGCGAGTGGCTTCCCGGACACACCCCACTGGACAGGTGAGGCAGATGGAACCGCCTCTGCCCAGCCTTCCAGAGTCCTCCTGTCCTCTGCCCAACCCTGCCCACCTCAGCACCTGGTTAGACCAAAGGAAGGTAACAGGGGCTGGCTTCTAGAGATCACCCCTCTGATTCGATTCCTCAGGACAGATGATTCTGATCAACCTATCAGTAGGGGTGAGCTATCAAACTTGATAGTCAGAGCGATGCACAATCTACACAACTTTTGTCCATCACAGCAACAAGAACCACCCAATTACACATAAAAACTGTCAAACCGCCCCCCTCATTCATCAGACAAGTTCTGAGCCCGCTAGACACAGCCCTGTTCCTTTCTGCATCGCCTGCACTTTAGACCATGGTCCGGGCTGCAAACCAAGAAACCCGTGAGGTTCCCAGTCCCCAAGTGCATGCTCTGGAAGTAGACAGCAGCTAATGGAACCGCCCACTGCTAGCTAGCAGTGCTGACCACATCCACTGACAAAGCTTGGCAGCAGAAAGAAATGCACCCCGCTGAGATGCCGATGATAAAGTCAAGGAAAATGTAGATTACTTTGTTTGATCTCCATAAGCACCAATTAAGGCCTAGATAACTTCCTGCTACCACTGCAGCTTCATTAGCTAAAGCGGAAAAAAGATTTAAGTGTCCCCTTGTTGCAGACGCTAACATCAAAAGAAATTACAAATAAAACCATTTTTGAGTTCTTTACCTGTTTGTTTCCTTTCATAAAGAGCATCACAGAAGCCTTATTTGTCAGTACTTTGAGCCTGAAGAGAGAAAATTGATACGTAAGGGCTCAGCTCAATTATTAACCGCCACTTTCGCTCCGCTTCGCAGATACCGTGCACATTTGAGGGACGGCAGGATGAGAGTTCACAGCACTGGGTGTATTAAACAGGCGAGCGCACTGGCATTCCCCTTTATTTCACTGTCTCCCTAAGCCACTGTAAAACACAGTATGGCTTTTTAAGGCAACAAATGCGCCTTCAAATTGCAAATTTAAGCCCATCAACTCACAGAACTAAAAAAATAATAATAACCAGCTCAGTAAGGAATCGCTCAATAAGGGACGCACAGGCTGAGCCCACGCGGAATCCCCAGAGCTAGGCTCCTGTGTCCTTTCCCATCGCGAGGCCGGCACCGCCCCCACCCTCCTCAGGCCCACAAGGTCCCACCCGGCGGGAGGCACGCTCAGCATCAGCTGCTGAAGTCTAATGCTCTCCTCTCGACTTTATACATCTTTCAAACCTCCTGATCTAGCTTGCTGTCCTGAACGCTGACCATCTGCACATGCCCTGGAGTCCACAGCAGATCTCAGGGCCCACCCACCCCCATCAGGACCAGGGCCCCCGCGGGGGTCCCAGCACCGCGCTCTCCTCCTTCCACACGCTCTGGAACACTCGCGGCTCCAAATCTCCTCAGAGGAAAATGGTCTCACAAATGAAGCATGCAGATCATGCACAAAGCTACGTGACACACGCTTTCACATGGTGCAAGCAGCCAATTTTCAGGAGGTACCCACTCCCTCACCCGGAGACCCAACCACTGGGATCCGGGGAACCCAAACAGGCCCCTCTGTCCCACAGAGACGTGGCTGAGGCCGGGGACTCAGGCCCCGACACCGCGCTTTCCAGGAGCCCTTTAAATTATGGCTCCAAGTGTACTGCCGACTACCTTCTATGTAACTCCAGCCAGTCCCCTTCTGGTGCCTGAACACAGCACAGGAGGAAAGAGCGGCCTAATGAAAGCAGGGACACAGACAGCAGCAAAGGCGCGCTCATCACAGAGGGGGCAAGCCAAGGAAACCCAAGCGCGTCTGGAGACAGGCCTCTGAGGCCACGGCCCTCGGCGAGCCACCCAGGCTTTAGAGCAAACCCTAGCCCGGGACACGAGAGTGCCACAGGGGCCAGGAAGGCACGAAGAGTGCACGCTGAGTGTGCACGCCACCTGAGGGTGCCCGTCGGCTCAACATACACGCCAACTATGAGGGGCGCTGTACTAACCCAAACAGGTAAGTGCACACCTGCAGGAAATCCCAAAATGCTAGACGAGAAGAAAATTACGAGAGGAAGGTTACCTTATGAACTCGAGCCCCAACTATGAACGGTTGATACGCTGCTGTATTTCAAAATAAATTGCTTTTTAATCCTCTACATTAATATTTACTATAACTACTTATTACAATTAACATTTATTAAAATTAAAATCCTACAGACCCAAGTCCAAACTTTCTATAAGACAGAATCTCTAAAAGCAGATTGAGACCTTTCATAAGACAAAGCAATTTCACAGTTTTAAACAAAACCTCCTTCAATTTTAAGTGACCATGGTCCTAAGAATGGCAATGAGAATCCCAGAGTCTCCACGTGACCTCCACATTCAACACGCCGTCTACGGGGTCGCAGAGTCGGACACGACTGAAGCGACTCAGCAGCAGCAGCAGCAGCAGAGCTCTACCAGATGGAGAGCAGGCAGCCCAAGGCCGCCACCCAGGAAAGCACGAGAAAGCAGCTTCGAGCCGTGAGCAGAACTGCCGTAAAGCCTGACCCCAAGGCTGGGGCCCAGCTCCACATGCAGAGGAGAACTGCAATCTGGCCACATTCCACGGTGACAGGGACACTGCTACAGAACCAAGACTATCGTCCACATAATCATTGAACTGGCGCAAAACTGTCTCCAGTCCAGATGAGACCTTTCTAAGTTTGCACAGTTAACTCTGGAACAATTCTGACCTCTGCACACCACAGCACACCTCTGATTTCCATATACAAAGAGTCATACAAAACCTGGAAACTCAAGCACAGGTTACAATGACAGCAGACTGGGACTTTAGAGACACTCACCTTTCCTCTAACTTGGGGGCTTTGGGGCAAATCGTATCTAGCTCTTCAGATGCTTCTAGCTCCTAAAATAAACACATTTGTTTATACATGTATGGTAACAAATCTCCTCGGTCATACCATAATATAAAATATCGGTATATTACCTATTACCGAATTCATTAGTGAATTTAAGGGAGTGAATAAGAAATATTGTATTTATTACAGATTCATAAACGTAGATTCTATAAAAATGTATACTTTTGTTTTAATACAGCACTTATAAAGATATGCTTAAATATGAAAATACCAAACTGGTGGCTCAGTGGTAAAGAACCCGCCTGACATTGCAAGAGGCACAAGTTCAACCCCTGAGTCGGTAAGATCCCCTGAAGGAAGAATCGGCAGCCCACTCCAGTATTCCTGCCTAGGAAATCCCGGGGACAGAGGAGCCTGGTGAGCTGCAGTCCATGGGGCCCCAAAAGAGTCAGATACAACTTAGCGACTAAACACAATAAGCATGAAAATTCTCTACAACGGTCTTCTCAGCTCTAACCTTGATTATATCCAGTCCTCCTACGAGCTCTCCAGAGACATAGAGCTGGGGATAGGTGGGCCAACTGGAGTAGGCTTTGAGGCCCTGACGGACTTCTTCATCTGAGAAGATGTCGAAACTGCTAAACTGAATATTATGTTTGTTAAGAATTTCCACCATCTGCTTGCTGAAACCTGCACAGAGAAAAAGAAAATAAAGAACTTTATTTCTCTCTCTCACGTACACAGAATTTTATGTTAATTCAGAGTGTACACTACCTACTGAACACAGACAATCTGCCTCTGTTTTACCAATAATTTAACTGGCATGGCTGACTCGCGTGTAAGGAGGAAGCCAATTCCAAGAACCCCTTCTCTGGCCTTGAACCAGAGTTTTTTTAAAGTGTGTTTATTTATCTGAGTTCCCCCTCGATGTCAGGTACGTTTTCATAGCAGGGGAAACGGTGCAGGCCCAACAGCACAGACCTCAAGCCCAGGCACCCAGCTCCGCTCAGTGAGCGGAGGCCACCTCCCCTCCTGCACTCTGCGATCAACTGGGGGACTGGCCCGACACCCGTTCAGCGGCCCCGCCCCAGGCCCCGCTGCCCCGTGAGTCTGTGAGAAGCGGCGCTAGGTGGAGCTGCCGTTCTCCACAATGGGGCCACACTGGGACCCCACTTCTGTCTGGCTTCTGTTGGCCTTTGACTGCTTCCTCTGTATCCATTTCAACAGTCCTCAATTTTCATCATCCCTAAATAAAATAAATTAAAAAGCAAGAAAGCAATATGTTCTCTTTTAGTCTAAAATGACAGCACATTGAATTTCAAAGCCATCTCCTCTGCTGTTGTGTATGAACTGTCAATAGACCGACAGTATCCTTTCTCATCCCGTGTCATTACCCGACAGTTTCTCTTCTAAAACTATTTCTATTCCCCAAAGCATGTGATGTGGTTTCTTTTTTTTAACCACCCTGTAGTGACGATCTTAGGTTCCATGATTTTATTACACTTTCGTGACACATTTTTGTTCTGTGCTTTTTTGACACCCTTTTCTTGTTATGACATTAGTACTGAAGAATAAGAGTGTGCATATCAGTCTTTCATAAACCTATTGAGTCTTGTCTACAAAGAGGGTATTTTTCTTCCTCTAAGCTAATTCTTCCTGATTGCTTTTCAGCACTCTGTACTCCACTCTTTCACATTCCATCCTTCTTCTTTCCAAACACAGTTGTAATCCATTGGAAAATAAACTACTCTTCAGATTCAAAATTCCTAGAAGGTAACAGCATCTGCAATTATTTTTAAATAAAATCAAATCGTGAACAGGCTTTACCTGATGTCATGCAAAAGCACTTGTACTATTAAAGTGTGGATCTATAACTGAGCTCCAGACATTCTGAGGTCTGCCATTCACTGAGATGAAGCGCCAGTGTTTATTTGTATAGCATATAAGCTGCTTTTCCTGCAACTGAAGTGTTAAGTTCATGTACAGCCTGAAGTAAAACACTGATTCTGAAATTTTTTCATTCATCTGGGAGTTCATTAGTAAACAGCTAACGGCTGATTGCTGATGGTTATTCTGTTGCCAATATATTAACTCATTTCTACTGTAACTGACTGAGAAAAAGCTTTATTTTTGCTTTAGGCAACTACATGCAGACTAGAGAGACTGACTGGCAGTGTTTCATTTTTAAGGGTTAAAGTGGCAGACTGGAAATGTTATGCTTAAGGATAAAACAGAAGGCTTTATTTTAATAACAAAATATTTACACACATTTTTTTAAGAAAAATGCGCAAATGCAGTAAAACTATTTAGAAGGAGAAAAACCATGTTTAACTGTTACAGAACCACCATTTTTCTCCACAGTCATTTCCACTCGTGACAGATGACATGAATTCAGAGCCTAACTGCCACATTTCATCACTATCTAACAACAATAAAACCCTAAAGAATATGCTTCGGAATCTGTAACGTTTCCATGTTTGATTTAAAAAGTAAAACCCAATTAGATGACTCACGGCAGGAGAAATTTCTGCACTTTGGTTCAAACACCTTGTGCTTCACTAAAAGCGCCATCAGAGGAAACAGATGCGAGAGCTCCCAGATAACTGGATTAACCCGCAAGAGCAAGGATCCATTGTTCTGTTTAAACGATGTGCATCTCAGTGTGCCTCAAAAATCACCCCACAGCACGACAGCCTCCTCTCCTGTCCTCCTGGGCAGCAGAGAGAAAGGGCAGTCCAATCCTCTGGCGGCTGAGGCCCTACCGGCCTGCCAGGCTCCTGAGACAGGAGCCATCCTGCAGGTAGAGCCCAAAAGCTAGGCTTGAGAAGACACAGGTGTGCAACGCGCAGGGGCTGCGCCGAGTCCAGGGAGATCCCAGGGCAGACCCTGAAACGGCTTTCAAGGCTTCCTTGACAGAAAGTTTCAGTGTTGCTCATTCATGTTTTCCTGTTTCACTGAGAGCAAAGTGTGGACCCGCTGATCAAAACGCAAGTGCAGCGCTCCTCCCAAAGGGGGTCCGAAGGGAGCAGGTGCGCGCTAGTGACAGCTGTGCTTTCCAGGTGAGCTCTGTGCAAAGTGTGCAAATAGCATCCACCTGCGTTCAGGAGAGCTGACGGCCATTCTTCCTTAAAGAAGTCTGCCTAGGCCTCATCTCTAATGCACCATCGGAAAACCAAAAGCAATTTTCCACTAAACAAGCTCAGAAAGGAAGAGGGTAAAAGAGAACTGTCTCAAGATGAAGGCAGTGTATGGAGCCAGGCACACAGACAAGGGCAAACAGGTAGAGAGCAGCGCCAGTGAAGGAAGCAGCCGGGCACGGGCACAGCGGGGGGCGCCCGGCTAGGCCTTAACTGGACGCTTTTGTAAAGAATACCAGTACTCCAAAATAACCTATTTACTATGTGTGATAGAAAGACACGCTATCACAGAAACCAAAAAACTGGGAGAGAGAAAAGCCTACTAAAATGTAACTAAAAACATTCTCTATAACATATAATGAGGAATGAAACTGTGTATATCATATGTATCTAAAAATCTTTTTTATATCTCCCAAGTAGTAACTAAATGTATATAATACAGTGCATATTATAGTGCATAATATAAAGCAATAATATATTGCTTTGAAATGTTTCAAAGCTTCTTTTCATTCTAACTCATTATTTGTAGAGCCTTCTAAATGCCACTCAGGCGGTTAATATAAAGATGACTAGAAATACCTCATAAATTCAGCCTAATAAAGGAAATGGTAAGCAGAAAAATGATTATTTCTAAGTATAATTCTATTTTATTTGAATACTCAGCAGCATCCGGATGGCTCTCCAAGGCTGACTCCAACCTCTGACACCACGAAGAAAGAACCGCAGGCACGAGGAGGGGCCGACTGGAGCTGGAGGCATCGGGCCGGCACAGCCAACAGGCGGCCTACGGCTGGCGTCTGGCCTGCGAGGCACTCCAGGACACCCCCTTCCCCTCTGCGGCTTCAGACTCCCTTCCCCAGCTGCAGCTTCACCACCTGCCAGTTTTACCTGCCAGGGAATCTCTTCACTCAGAAGAGATTAAGAGAATATCAGTGTTTTGCTCCCAAAGAAGATACCACGCTACTGGTGTTACTGTGGGCCTACTGTGCATGACCTGTCACGCAGGCTGCTCCGCGCCGTACAGCCTGCTGACGGTCCTGACTGGGACCCACGGGACTGCTTGTCGTGAGGTCAGCACGGAGAGTGCCAGAAACAGTGCTCCTGCCTGACGGGGAGAGGCAAACCAGCGCCCATTAAAGACAACCAACCAGCATGCAGGCCTCCGTGCGGCCCCCCTGGCCACAGCTCTCACACAGACTAAGTCAGCCTTTCAGCGCGCAGACAGCAGGCACCCAACGTGCAAATGCTGGCGAGGAAGATTTTCAAGCCGAACTGAGAAAGAAAGGAACCTTTTCTTTTCTCTAAGACAGAATTCACCATGAAACTTTACATTTAAAACTAGACTTTTTCATAATTTAATAGGTAATTTGCTAACTATACAGGGAAGAATTTACAACTAACTTTACAGTGGAAGTTTGGCTGTATTTATAAAGTCACACTGGACATGCAGTAATGACATCAATAACACATTTAATTTCCTTGCCACCTATCTTTAACAAATCCCTCCTGTGCAGTTGAAAGCAACATCCTTAAATTCTCAACAGCATCATCGAAAGGCATTAAATGCTCAATTATGCAGCATAATAATGTTGCACGAGGCACAGTAAAAAGAACACAACGTAAATTCAACACCAGAGGGGCCAAATAACTCTGGAAGTTACTTAAGGACAAAACTCCATGCATATCTCAGGCAAGACGGTAAGAGTGACTAGAAGCCACAGGATTAGGAGTCTCTAAATCCCGAGAAGCAATAAGCTGGAAATGACAGCAGTGGGTGAGACGCTGAGGCAGCAGGAAAGGCAAGAGCACACAGGGTGGGCACTGGGCCGCCGCCGCCATCCTGTGCGCTTCTGACCCGCTGCATCTGAACCACGCGCACAAAAGGAGGCTGCCAAGAAAGAGAAGGGAAGTGTGAAGAGCAAGGCTAACTGAACAGACCAAAAGCCTATTCAAGGAGACAGCGATATGGTGGCCAGGACTCAATCCCAACTCAGCTACTCAGCGACAGCAAGTCGCCTTCACTGGGAATTAGGCAGACAACAAAGGCTTTGAATTAGATGATTTCCAAGATGTCTTTTGGTTCCAACATTCTCCAAGTCTACACTGCAAACAAGTGCTCATCACCTAACTACAGAGTCCACTGGAAATTACCACCTCTCTGCTCTTCTACGGGTGTCTGATTGTAAGCATCGGTAGAAGGTGTCCAGCACAGTCTGCACAGAGCGTGTGGTCTCGAGCCCAAGCCCCATGCGGCGTGGCTCGGAGCAGCCCCTTACCGCAGCGCGGCTCCTGAGGCGTCCCCTTCATGAACAGCATGCAGGGGGCGGCGTGGGTTAGCTTCTTCAGGCGCAGGCTGAGGTCCTCCTTCGGGTGCTCACTGCCACTGGGCGAGAAGGAGCCGCTAGACGCGTGTCGCTGAACTTTTTTGGTCAACTCTGGGGCATGGGCACCATCTAATCGGTCGATTTTCTGAGAATTCTAAAGTTAAAGAAGTCACTCAGAGTATGTGTACATTCCTTCATCATCTATTTTAGGCTCCAAAATTATATATAACAAGCACAAGTCGATAGCTCTAGCCAGTATTTAAAGAGGTCAACACTATCACTGGAGAAGTTTTTTAAAACTCGGATTGCGAACTGCCTGCTATGCATGTCAATTTTAGAAATAAATAGTTGGTCTCTTTTTTCCTTTTTGGAAACACTAGGAAAGCAGCACTACTCCTCAAACCAGATCAGAAAGGCTCTCCCCACCCCCGCCGCGGTCAAGCTACTATGAAGGATAAATGAGGCACCTGGGGAACTGCGGCGACACCCAGGGGTGCCCAGAACACAGGTTTGCACCCACTTCCTAAGAGAGTCATTAATCAAACCAGAAGCAGCAAGACGTTTTATCACATCCAAGCACATGCCCCAACCAAGCAACCAACTGCGGACCCAACTCAGGGAACATTTTGGGTTTACAGCCATGGCTTCTGGTGGCTGGACCTCCACAGTCCACATCACTTTCCCAGGACCCCGAGGGCAGGCAAGCAGTGAGACCACAAGACAGGTCAAGGCGAGGTGCAAGCAAACACCTAGTGCTCAGCCATCAGGGCAAAGGGCGAAGGAACTGGCAAAGACAGCCCCGCAGCACTCGACAGATAATCTCTTCCACTGTTTTTATCCTTACCTTGAAAAACAGAAAGGTGGGAACAGAACTAATTTCATATTTTTCAGATACTTCAGGAACAGCTTCCGCTTCCAACTTTAAAATAAAAGAATTTAAGCATGATTATCAAAAGGTCTTTTCAACTACTTCAACATGTAAATCAGTTTCACATGCATTATCCCTTCAGGTAGTTGACGTTTTTTAAAGAGCACAGTACAAAAGCTGATGACGCATCTGCACTTAAATGAGACTCACTGGGCTGGCATGTCATCCACTGAGTCTGCGGTGTCAAAACAGGTTCAGAGGTTTTTATTTTGTTGCACATTTCAAAAGATGCCTGGAGGCTGTGAATAAAATTTTTGGTGCACTAGTGACCTAGTAAATTCTCAATCAGATGCAGCTACTACTATATTGAAATCCATAAATCACTGACCCCAGTTATGTCATGATTACAGTGCTTATTTTCTGCCCACAGCAATTCTTGCTGTTTGCTCTATTGACTAATTTCAAGAGGCAGTACATCATGACTGACAGTTGCAGCCTTCTGCAAATTATGAAGCAAAAAGGAGTATTTCTTCAATAAACTATTGATGTCTGATAAATTTTACTTTTAACTCCTGCAAGGCTGCTGAACCCTAAGCAGATATCTTGCTAGGTTAGTTGCTTCTGGGTCTGTTCAGACATTTAAATGCATTTTAAATAAGATGACCCATTCTATTTGAAAATTTCCTGAAGCCCTTCAACAAGATCTGATGTGATTATCTGACACATAAACTTAAACCTATTTATTAGTAACACGCTCTCTAAATAATCAGAATAAAATTACTATAAGCTTTTTATGTGGACTTTATATACTTTGAGAAAAACCAAGATATATTGTGTTTTTCCCTCACAGGACTGTCAATGTTAATACAAACTTTTAAAACCAATAAAAATCTGTATCCACATTATACCTACAGGAAATAAAGTTTATTGATAAATTATGTTATTAAAGAGTTTTTAAAATATATACACTGTGTTTTTCCAAGAGTAAAAGATTTCCACTGGGCTTAAAATACTNGATTTCCACTGGGCTTAAAATACTACCTTTATCCAGAGCTTTAACCAATCCACTGTTTCTATCCATGAATATGGCCACGACACAGGGGGAGGCTATCCTATGCCTGTGGCTTGTATCGTCCATCTCATATATTCTTGGGTGCTCTTTTACCACCTTAATTCTATTTTCTTTAGAACACCCTTTTAAAACAATATTTTAAATTATTTTCTTTTTTAATGTGAGAAACCACATATATTTTAAAATCAATGTCAAGTGTCCAATAAAATAGAAAAAAAGAACAAAGAGAAGGTTAAACATTTGGAGACAGCTATTCAGAAGACACTCTTTCTAAAGTCTAAGGAACTTCTGCACCATATTCTTTCAGACAATTCAACACTAGACCAAAGAAGGGCAGAAAGGTGGTGGCCAAGGCAGCGGCCCGCACACTCTGGGCACTGGGCCAGGCTCAGTGACGGTCCCCTTCGCTCACACTCCGGAATTCTAACAGAAAAGTGATACGAATCAAAAACACAGGCGCCACTAAGCAGAAGCAAGATAATGAAGTCTTAAACAGAACAAACAAGTCACGTCCTGACTCATAAACTCAAATTCCTATATGCTTTTAAAAGCTGATCTCTTCTCGTATTTCTGCTGGCTTCCAGTAGGGCCCCTTACTGACAACTCTTCTGGGAAGCAAATGATGCTCTCAAAATTCCTGCTGAAGCCAGGAGGATCACTACACGTGCCTCCCCTCAAATGAGCTCCCAGAAGACGGAGCTTAATAAGACAAAGGCAACAGTGACAGGCAAATCCTCCTGAGTCCAGACCAGGAGGGCCATTAAAGGCAAAACCGCTCCCCAGAATAGCAAGGGCAGCTAAGTCCGAAACCCTTCACAGCACTAAAACTCCTTGGAAATATTTCTCTTGGATGTAAAGCAACATAACAGTTATAACAATGGAAGTAGAAGATACATGCATACATATTCAAAACTTTTAATTTCAATTTTCTTCTGCATTCTGAAGAGACCAAAGATGGCCAATAAGAGCTGCCTTCCTTGGAGGCCTGCTCTGTGCTATACACCAGACTTGTCACAACCTGGAAAGCAGGGGCCACGTTATCATCTCGGCTCCATGGGGGGCGGGAGAGAGGTCACTGCAGACACAGTCAATTAACAGCAGAGCTGAGAAACCAGCCCGTGCCTGCTTGACAACACACCCTGTGTGCGTCTCATTACGCTACGGTCACCTTTTCTACCACAGCAACTAAGAAACAGCACACGCAAGGACAGGGCTATATGCGACTTCAGGACCAAGCAGACACGGACACTTCCAGGATGGGTTCCCAGCTGGAGTGCCTCGGGGCAACCACACGCTTGCTACACCGAGAATCTCACACTTGGACCCTTCCCACTCAGGGCGCTGTGCGTCTGTGGAGGGGGGAGGAGGGCAGGGGAGCTCTACTACAGCAGGATGAATCCAGAGGGAAGGAATCCCATCATCTCCTTCAATATATCACGGGTCCCCAGAGACCACCATGATGGTACTGGCTAAGAGCTATGGTGTATTCTAAGCCAGACAACATTCTGAGTGCATTCACATACTGAGTTCATTTAATCCTCACAGTGAGTGAGCGAGTGAGTGTTAGTCGCTCAGTCGTGTCTGACTCTTTGCAACCCCATGGAGTGTAGCCTGCCAGGCTCCTCTGTCCATGGAATTCTCCAGGCAAGAGTATCAGAGTGGGCAGCCAATCTCTTCTCCGGTGAAAGCTTCCCAACCCAAGAAGCACACCCAGGTCTTCTGCGCGGCGGGCAGGGTCTTCACCGTCTGCGCCCCAGCGGGGCCCTCACGGCGGGTGCTGCGATCACACCCCATTTCTGGGCCCCTCACTGCTGAGCAGGGGGCAAGGTGGTCTGGCTCCAGGCGCAGTCCACTCCCTGCTACCACCTCACCAGAACCAGCGGTGCCTCGTCTCCTCATTTTACTGACCTTTCGGTCTCACTCAGCAAGCGTGACCACAGCTGACTTCTCGGGTCCCCTTCCCTTGGCTTTCCGTGTCTTCTCTTCCCCTAACTCCTGGCCTGCGTGTCTGGCTTCTTCCTTCACCTTTGCCAACCACGACATTGCCGCACATCCCAGGACTTGATTCTGTGCCTGCTTCTCTTACCGACACTCACTTTCCTGACAGAGTGGTCTCAGGCAACACCCTGGCTCTAAGGAGCTCCAGTATGGCACCGCTACCCGACCTCTACCCAGGACAAACCTCTCCTCTCACCTCCAAGCCACACACTCGACATCTGCCCGCAGATCCCCACTAGATATTTCCCACTGCACCTGTTCCTCCCCAGGGCAGCCCCGATCTCACTTAATCCACCGAGC
The DNA here is from genome assembly GCA_006410515.1 of Procapra przewalskii. Lineage (NCBI taxonomy): Eukaryota > Metazoa > Chordata > Mammalia > Artiodactyla > Bovidae > Procapra > Procapra przewalskii. The sequence continues at coordinate 1,252,227 of SJYF01001869.1, read as the reverse complement.
TGCTCAGATCGAAAAGGAGACAACCTTAACTGATCTATTTCCTCCATCCTGACATCCAATCCATCAAGAGGTCTCCTGGGTGCCCCCTCTAAAACATAAGCCGACGCAGACGACAACAGCATTTCAACAATCTCCCCACTAACGTCCAAGAAATCTCTTACCTTGCCTAGTGAAACAGCCTCCTAACTGGTAGACCTGCTTCTAGTCTGTACCCTTACCCACTTCAAACCATTCTCCACATGGCAGCCACACTATTCAACTTAGGAATCAGACCACATCAGACCGCACTTTGCAATAAAACCAAAGCTCAACCCCGGCTCACAAGGCCACGTGGCCCTCCCAGCCTCTGCAGCTTCCGGTCAGGGCCTCGCGACCCCTTCCCGCCTCTCCAGCCCCGCTGGCCGCCCACTGCCCTTCTGAGGGCTGCATCTGCTAAGCCTCTACCTAAAGGCTCTCTGCCAGCTCTCCCAGTGACTGTCATCTTTGCGTTCTTTAACTCTCACTTGTTAGATACACCCTTTCAGCACAACCTACATAAAAGCACCCCTCCTACCCAGACCCCTCTTCACAGCCTGCCTATTCATTTCCTCTGTTGAACTTCACAGCACCTGAAATTACCTTGGTACTAGTCACCCATTTACTGTCTGCACCCTTACTGTCCTGCACTCTCAGTAACTGGCATCTGGTGTGGCATATAATTAAGTGTCCAAGAAACAGAATTCTGAACAAACAGTAGTCACTATTCCTAAGCCAGAAACACGAGTGACTGCTTGCCAGTGGCGGCACTGAGGCTCCAAGGAAAAGGCAAGAGTGAGAAAACTCAACCTTTCAACATAAATCAACTAGACTTCAATGACACTCCGGGACACTGTTATGCCTCATACAGGACTTCTTTCCACTCTGTGACGTGCTACAAAAGGTGAATTTTTCAAAGTCAAATTCTTTGTTTGCAAGAAAGTCAAATATAAATTTCAAAACAGTACTTAAATGAACATTTCTAATAACTTTTCATAACACTTTGCCAAACTTTACCCAGTAACAGCTAAGCAACTATGTTAATTATGTTTTGTTTTGTTTTTTTACTAAGACAGCAGAGATTAAAACTAGGTTGTTTTTTAGATTTAACCATCCTACTTGAATTATCTGAGAGACATTTCTATAGTTCCTAAAAAAATGGAATCCTACGTATGCTCTGTAAGACACCAAATAAACTGATCAGTATTCTGACACACACAGAAAACAAGTTCAGACAGTCAGCTGATACCTGATGCAGCCAGTTAGCCGATGCCCAGACCTAGCTATACAGCCAGTTAGCCAACTCCTAGTTAGACAGCTAGTTGGCACCCTTCTGGAGACTGCCCTACATTTTCTGCTTACACACACTAATCATACAGATTATTTAGAATTTAAACAGAATTTAAAGCTACAGAAATTATCTATACTAACTGTACAGACCTTTAGAAATTACAGTGTAAGCTGTTCTTTAAGATGGTTGCACATTTAAGAATATACCAAACTATAAAGATTCCTTTTCAAGGAATCAAAAAAAAATTAAGTATATAATTCCTTCTGTACCCTTGACTTCATATCTGAAGATACAATGCACATAAAATGCAAGAACAGCTACCATACAAACAAGATTAATAGTAAATGAAAGACAATAATAGAAAATCCCACCAACCAGGTGGTTGCTAAGTCTGACTTCAAGAATAAACTTCTGTACCAAAGTGCAGTATATGGTACATTGAGGATCAGAGCCTGGAAGGATGAAGCTAGAGTTAGAGGGAGGGGATAAAGAGGAGAAAGGGCTGGCACGCGAGGTGGGAGCCACCTGCACAAAGAAAAGCAACTTAAACAAACAAGCAAACATGGTGGAGGCCGCGTCCTCCAGCATCTCACCACCAAGTCAAAAAGGCGGCGCAGCAGGGGCACAGCAACAGCGCCGACGAAAATACGAGAGACCCCCTGACAGTCCCGCCAACGGAACAGACAGCGCTCAGAGAGAGGAGAGGGAGGAACGTCAGGGAGGCACACGGAAATGACATCGCACGAGAGGGATCTGACCTAAACCATCATGCTGTGCACTTTAAATACACACAACCTTTACTTAAAGAGCAAAAGCAATAATAATACCAAACATAAGAATTTAAAAATAAATTGCCACTCCTAATTTTTTTTAAATGGCTTCGATTTGGACAATGAATTTGACCAGTGGCCCCAATCTCACCATCCGAATCTGTTCTTCCTCTGTCCCATACCACCGCCAGACACTGTATCTTCAAACAGTCTACTGACCAAACAGTTTTGACTTAATGATAAATGCGTATTCCCATTGTAGTTAAAGTGCTAACAAACTAACTTTACACAATTTGAAATGCAAAGACACTTGACATCTTAATTAGCTATTTAATCTTATTCTGAATAAAGGTTTCTGTGAGGTGTGTCCTCCAAGCCCTCAGAGGTGTGAGGTCAGGGAAGAGCCCAGCCCCAGGCCCTGACTGGACAGGGCAGCCAGTGCAGGCGACCACAAAGGCAGGCGGCCTCAGGGCGGCACCGGGAAGGAGCGCAGTTCTCTATCGCCATATCAGCAGTCCAGGAAGTGAGGGGATTCAACGCAGTAAGTGAAAACCTTGCCTTTCAGCAACCTATTCCAATGGGAACAAACTACTGGGATTAAAAAACAAAAAAATGTATGCTAGGCTTTCTCAGATGTCATTCTACCATCTTCTACAAAATAAGAAATTGATGATCACCAAACTTTACAATCAGAGCACTAAAAACACAGTGTTTAAGATCATCCTATGCAATGATTCTGTAAATCTAAGTCATAGAATGAACTAATCTCTATACTTCAAGTCAAAAATGCCAAACAACTGCAGTCGTTAAAAAAAGAAAAAGACCAAGAAATCAAACTGTAAGAAACAGAGAGGAACAGGATGTCGAGTCTCTGGACTGGAAGAGTCACAGAGCTCTCACTGAGTAAGCTGCCTTTAGTTGAACCACACACCCCTCCTCTGGAAAAACGCCATCGCTGCTCTCCAGTACTTCACCTCTCCCGGGCTGACCACTGCTCAGCACTGTGGCCTTTAAATCACCTACCTTCCGAACCCCATGCAAATGACCTTTGCCTCTGAAGATGTCTAAGAAAACAAAACCTATGCCACAGACTGACTCCCCAGAAAGTAACAACACCTGAGCAAATGACCCACGTAAACCTGTCACCCTCTCTGAACACGGGGCAGTCGGGGTGAAGGATCCCCAACAGATAAGGGCTCCCAACCTTTAGCTTGCCGAGACACTTAAGCACTTGAACAACTTAAAATCTCACTGCCAAGTCCAGTACTGATGTGAGAAGTAATCCTATAGTCACTTTAAATAAATCATTCCAATGGCAGCTAAGAACAATGTGTTACCTAAACCAGCAACATGATACGCATAAAAGCAGACTCACAGCAATTACCGCTGTCTTGATTAATCTTACGACTGAAATGTTTAATCATTTATTTCACTTGTAATCGTGATCTTTTATCACTGACCAAACATGCAGTTTTAACGTCCACTTCTATTATTTATATTGGACATTTTAAGGTTGTAGTCTAAGGTTACATTACACATTTCATTGGAATTATAAATAAGTCCTTAAATTTTAAAAAGCTAACTATGCATACATGCTCTATCTGCATAAGGAAACACTGCAAGGATTCACACAAGACTAATACAAGAGCTGCTTGTGGGGCAGCCGGCGAGGGGGAGGAGCCAGGCCTTCTCAGTGGGCTTCTTCCAGCACTGTTTTGATTCTGAACCATCCAAACACAATCAATACCTGCTCAAAGGACACATATTTAAACAGAAACTGTCCGAAAAGTCTATCAGCTGCCATACAAATAAATGAATGTGTCAGAATTCTGGGCCTTCGGTTCACATGACAAGTGGCACACACACAAATGCAGCTGGCGTCACTTTTGTCTCCATACACTCGCCAACACAGCCTCTAGCTATTTTTTTAAAAATCAGGCTTTGGGGTTTGGTCTGCTTTTTTAAATCCTAAAGATTCAGCTTCTGAATACAGGGTGTGCCTCCCTTCCCAAAAGCTCATTCCTAAAACACTCAACTCACATGTTGGCCATGTTGTCTCAATTGAGTCCTGACCGATTCATTAAATGTACTAAAATCAAGAGAGCTCGTCCTTCGTAACTCTCATTATCCTAGCCCTGCCTACCCAAGAAAGACACCAGGAATGAGGAGGCTAGAGCAGAGCAAGGACAAAGAAGGCCACACGCAGCAAAGTGAGCGAAAGCAAAGGCAGCCAGGGAGAGGCTGCTTCCTTCTCCCTCTGCTTCCCCAAGGCGACACAGAGACTCTGGTTTCCCTGCAGGCCCGCACTCACCAGACCCCTGGCAGCAAGCTCTCCCTACTCCCCTGCTCCCTGCAGCCCTCACACACCTTTCTTCAATCACTTTC
>SJYF01001869.1:1227395-1242246 GCA_006410515.1 Procapra przewalskii | reverse complement strand
CCCCAGGCCAGCCCCGGCCTTGTCTCCAAAGCGCCCCTCCTCCTGGATCCCAGGTTCACTACCGCCATTGCTTCCACCCAGACACGTGGGGCTCCTCCTGGGCTCTTCCGGCTCTGTACCGCGTTGGAGGAAGGCCCCGTGGAGCCGCCCTCAGGTGTTCAGGGCTCCTGCACGCCTTGGACTGCGGGCACACCCCAGCGAGTTAGAAGCGTCTGTGGTCTCACATCAAGGGCGGGAGCTGTGTCTCCATCCCAGAGCAACAGCCCGGCACGTCGTGGGTGCTGTGAACCGTGTTCTCTACTTGGGGCCGGGGGGAGGGAGGGCGAAGTGGACTTACGGAGTTTCAGAGACTCATTACCAAAATAAGCTCACGCAGGGTATCCAGTGAATAATCTTTACAGTGATTGCATGTCGAAATATACTGGGTTGTGTGAAGTATATTATTAAAATTAGATTTACTTCTTTCTACCCTTTAAATGGGGTTTCCCTAGTAGCTCAGTTGGTAAAGAATCTGCTTGCAATGCAGGAGACCCAGGTTCAATCCCTGGATTGGGAAGGTCCCCATGGCAACCCACTCCCATACGCTGTGGAATTCCATGGACAGAGGACCTGGTGGGCTACAGTCCGTACAATCGCAAAGAGTCGGACATGACTATATGACCAACTTTCACTTTCCGCTTTCACCCTTTAAACGTGGCTCCTAGAGATTTTTAAAGTGTGCAGGTGACTCGTTTTGGGCTCACTTGGTGTTTTCCCTTGGACAGCATCGTGCCACTGACTGAAAGGGGCCTTTAGTTACACGTGTGCCTCCGCCTGAGAAGATGCAACTGAAGATGGTAAATTACCTGAGTGTGATCAAAAGAGCATAGGGAAAAAAAAAAAACACAAAAAGTAAAGCTGAGGAAATGGAGGAAGATGGACAGATTGTATGAGTGTCCACATCCTAGTTATGATATTGTACTACAGTGTTTCAAGATGCTGTCCTTGGGGAAAAACATACACAGAATCTCTTTGTGTTATTTCTTCTAACTGTGTCCCTGCCGAGTCGCTTAAGTTGTGTTCACCTCTTTGCGACCCTGTGGACTGTAGCCTATCAGGCTCCTCTGTCCATGGGATTCTCCAGACAAGAATCCCAGAGCGGGTTGCAACTGCATGTGACCCTACAATTATTTTTAAATAAAACGATTATTTTTATTAAAAAGTAAAGAAAATCTAGACGTTACTATGAAAAATGCAACAAGAGAGGAGAAAACAGCATGTTGCGACACAAGGTGTTTGCTCTGATGACCAACTTCAAACAGAGTCGTATAAATGCAACATATTACTGTATAAGTGACTGTAGCAAAGCAAAAGTCTTCAGAAGGATGTGCCCCGAAGAGTTAGGAAAGCTTGCTCCCGAAGAGTGAGAACAGGGGAGTGTTGATATTTACTGATTTGACTGTGCCAGGCCTTAGCGGTGCTGGCACGGTGGGTCTTCGCTCTTCATCGTGGCATGCAAACTTTTAGCTGCAGCTTGTGGGATCTAGTTCCCTGACCAGGGCTCAAACCCAGGCCCCCAGCGCTGGGAGCACAGAATCTTAGCCTCTGACCACCAGGGATGTCCTCTCCTTGGAATATTCTGCCCTTTTTGCGGTTACCACTGTTGGCATCAACAGGTCTAATGTTCAGCGAGTGAATCTCTGAGCTCGGCAATAAAAAACACTCCACGAAGCCGTGAGCCCCGGTCATGTACCAGGGCTTGTCACATCTGAGTTACAGGCAGACAAGGCTATACACAGCCACAGAGTGCTTTTCAGGTTTCCAAAGCCCCTGCTCTTTCCAGTCCATGATACAGAAACGTCACTGCCTGTGAGACCTAACCAAACTTGGGTCCGCTTGCCTGCCCAGGTAGAGCTACTCTCCCGGCCCCAGGTTTGCAGGGTCGGGAAGAACGGTGCAGCATCTATTGCAGCAGAGGGGCTGCACCCGCGTCTGTGAACTGACCCCAGTTCAGAAAGAGGCGTGTGCGTGTGGTTGAGGTGTAATCATGTTTGGTGACAGCTAACATTTCAGCGCTTCTGAGTAGGTGAGGACGTATTTTAGCCATCCCATTTTTGAGAGCACATTATTCCCTCTTGGGCCCAAGGGTTACTCCCCAGCAGGGCGGAGTGCTGAGTGCTAGGTGGGCACAAATGACCCAGATGGAGAAAAACACCTACCTGGTCAGGATAGATGAGGACTTGGAATTGGCTTCCCACCTGGCTAAATCTTTGCAGACTCTGTGTTGAGGAGCTGAAAGACACACAGGTTTTTAATGGGCAAAGCATGGCGCTGAAAAGTGTTGTTACTCAGGTAAAATGGCCAATACTTCCTTTGCTTTAAGAAGGAGTCTTAAATCCTAATTACCCCTCCCCCCAAAGACCAGTTGAGAATAACCCAATGGGAGGAAACTAATTTCCTCAGGAATTTCACTGTTACAAGATTAATGGAGCCCCCCTGCAGAGAAACAGAAAAACTGTAAGCACAGTAGATTTGCACCTGAAGGATACACGCTTTAATTTCTGTTCTCAAGCTGCGATAACATCTTCTCAAGCTACCATAAAAGGCCTAAATGAGCACCCACACCTCTGCTCCCTGGGAGGCGTCCTCCCCGGACTGGGGCTGTCCCCTGGGGTGGCCCCGAGTTGGGGGGGGGCGGGGGTGGTGTGACCGCAGGCCACAGCTGGCCGCAGGGCTGGGAGGGCTGAGCAAATGATCCTCCCCAGGAGCCCCAAAGGGTCACCCCCATTGGACCCCCCCAGCCCTGCCAGCCACCAGGGCACAGTCCTGCTGAGGGGCCTGGAATGAGAATGTACCTAAGAGGTGGGTGGCCTGTGTTCTGCCCCTCGAGAGCCCCCAGGGACTTTCACCCCGCTATCCATCAGTTTTGAGGGCTCCAAGAATGGGCCTTGGGAAGGTTGCCTCACAAATGATGTTGAGATAAACTGGACACATGGGGGTCCCACCAAGTGACCACCCCTTGTTCTCTGAGGCCCAAGGGCCTCCTCGGCAACTGAGATGCTCCAACTGTCATCCTAATAACCAAGAACTAGTCTCGGATAGGGAAGTAGAAACGGGTGTGAGGTTTCCTCTGTCAACCCTTGGGAGCCCTGCACGCGATCTTGGCAAAGTCTGGCCGATTTTCTGTCCCCTTCCTTACCAGGAACTGCTTTTATTGGAAGAACTCTATGTATACGCTGGCTATAAAGGTTGTTTATGCTGCCATAGCAAGATTTTTATTGGTTGTATTTTTGCTGCACTTGCTTGAAAAATAATTATTTTCAAAGAAAAGAAGAATTACATATCCAGTAAACCAAATAAGACTCATGTTTATTAGGGACCCTCTGACAGCTCCTCAAATGTGAAAAAAGATTTCGAAGCAGTGAATGGACAATTTATGGGCAAGTTTATTTGTAAAACAGATTTCAAGACATACTTCATCTTGGCTCCGCCAATAAAAATGCATTTCATTTCTTTTCAGAAGTGTGTGCTCTCTGATGGTTTCATAGTAATCCCGTTTCCCCTAAGAAGGTAGGACAGTGTGGATACACATGTGCCCACTAACCTAATCTGGGACTGGGCTGAATGATTTGGGACTGCTATATGCCAAAAAAAAAAAAAAATGTGACCACATCTTATAAGGTGCACTCTTAGAAGAAACATATGTATAAGAAATGAAGCTCACAAATCTTGATCTAATTGCTACAATCTTCAAAATCTCTTTAGCCAAAATCCTTTTTAAACACATTTCTAGCTGTTAGCAATTTATCAGAGGAAATTCATCCTGAGAGCGGACGGCCCATTTTCCATCCCCTGCATCCGTTCTAATCCGTCTTCCTCGGAGGACCAGCCCGGGCGGCAGGTGCCGGTTGCAGAGCCAGCTTCCAGGCTGTAGGTGGCGCCAGCCGCTTCTTCAGCCTGGGGAAGGAGCGTCCTTTGTTGAGTGGTTTCTTTATTCAGCCTGGAGACGACGCAACTCAGGATTAACCCAAACTCATGCTCTGTCTTGATGCTCCATGTGTAGAGGCTCTGTCGATCCGCCGAAAACATGCTTCGCCCCTGACCTGCCGATTTCTAATACCTTCTCCTGCCTTCTCAGTTCAAGCAGCAGCGCCTGCGAGGTGCTGCAAAATGTACCGAGTCTGCCCTGTACAGATGAGAGGCTGGTACGGGCCGGGGCTGGGATTGTGCGGTAAGAGAGGAGGAGAAGCTCGCGCGCACGCTGCTTCGCGCACCTTTGTCTACCCGACGGTTCGGTTTTCCGCGTGGCCACCCAGATCCAGCTGATGGCACTTTGTTGATCATGAGTGTGCAGAGTCACTGTGTACCTTTGTATGCAGCTATGTGTTGTCTAGAGTCAAATGTTTTACATATAAACAGTGGAGTGTGTGTGTGTGTGCGCGCGCGCCTCCGCGCGCGCGGGGGTGTGTCTGTGTATTTATTCTCCAGGTTATTTTGGAGTTAATTTTCTGTTGCTGTTTGTAATTCTTGTTTAAGGACACAAATGGCTTTGCTGTCACAAACAAGATCCCTTGTAAAATCCGAGGTAATTCTAAAGCGAGCTATGAAGTCTTAAGCAGTCAAGCCCCTTGAGGCTATGTGGCTCTGAGATGTCCTGTCTCAGAGGGGACCCTTGCACCCTGGAGTTCAGAGGCCTTCTGTCCCACTGATCTTGGCGCTCTCCAGGGCCGCTTCTGCCTTTAGCTCTCTCCTCACAGAGCGGATGTCTGGAGTGTCCAGCAAGCGCCGTGAGCAGAGCTGGCCCTTCCGACCTGTGCAAGGAATTCAGGGTACGCTGAGAACACACCCCCCTTAAAGAATACACTCTACTGTACAGTGCTGGCGGCCGAGCCATGGCCAGTCGGTGACTCTCCCACACGAGGCCGGAGCCGCCCCAACCGGGAGAGCTAGCTGGTTTAACCAGTGACACAACAATCCTATGTTTGACAAAACGCCTCACAAGTCTGCCACACCTACAAAGGCCTTCTTCCCAGCCTCTCTGTTACCTAAAAGATAAGGTGGCATTTCCTCTAGGTGTAGGGCAAAGGAACACCAACTATCTTTTTTTAATCATCTGATATCTGTATTCTTTTAAGTTTATTCATTTTACATGGAGGATAATCACTTTACGATACTGTGATGGTTTTTGCCACACATCAATAAGACTCAGAAATCTGCATTCGTGACCCTCTCCCGTGCTCAGGCAGGCTGTGTGAGCCGTGACCAGCCTCAGCCCCGCTGGAGTCCAGCTGGCAGGACAGGCAAGGATGCTGGTGGTCTCCTGCCGAGCAGCTGTGGGAGCCCCCCGCCACACAGCGTGGCAGTCTCTGCTCTTTCTTGCAGCTCAGGGGCAACTCCAGGAAGGTGGTGTAATAGTACAATGACCCCGGATGATGGGAACAGACCTGGGTTCGCATCAGATTCTAAAAGCACTCCCAGTTCCCACGGTCTCTCGACTGGCTCACCCACCTCAGATTACAATGGCTAGGATGATTTTTCTGTTAGAAAAGAAAAGAAACAAAAATTTCTGACTTCAAGTTTCTCCCTCTAGCACAAAACAAGAAAGGAAAAAGCAAACCACTGATTTTTAAATGATGCTTAGGCCCTATTGCCCTGTGAAAGTGAAAGTCACTCAGTCATGTCCGTCTCTTTGCAACCCCATGGACTATAGCCCACCAGGCTCCTCTGTCCATGGGATTCTCCAGGCCAGAATACTGGAGTGGGTAGCCATTCCTTTCCGCTTCCTCCTTTCCTCTTCCCGACCTAGCGACCCCACCCAGATCTCCCGCATTGCGGGTGGATTCTTTACCAGCTGAGCCACCATGCAAGTCCCCTGTAGAGTGTGTATTAAATACATGGGTTGGTTCCAGCCCCATTACTGGTGGCCACCGTCCCTAACACACACATTATGGGGGGTGGTGAGTGCTCTCTTGCAAGCATTTATCACCTTGAACAGCAAATAAGTTTAACTTATATTCAAACCCATTTTGCCCATGTGTTTCTTTACCCAGAGGATTCGCATTCTGTGCTCTTGCCAGGTCTGTACCAACGCCACAATTCTCCTCTTCCTGACCCTTGGTATCCTCATGTTCCTTCCCTATGACTTGGGAGACCTTTATTTTGTCTTATTTCAACTTTTGAAATAACACACAAAAGTCTAAAAAGATAAAACTAAACCTGGGTCAGGATTTCATGTTCTCATGATAAAGCAGCTAAACCTTCAGAGTAAAGCAAAAACCTTAGCGGTGACTCCGTTATTATCTCAAGCTTAAGTTAGGATCTATTCTTTGCTCCTCTGTATGAAATAAGCTTCACTATTTTAATTAGAATAAATATCTCATGTAAACATGTCGATGCCCACGTGACCTTCAGACTTTCCAGCTATGACCCTCGTTCTTTTTTCAGTCCATGGTCTGTTGAGATACACAGCGGGGAAGGTCTCCTTCCTAAGAGAAGAGGAGAAGTCGGGGCCTCCCACCAGGCAGCCCTTTACGGTGTGGACCTGAGGGAAGGAAGCAAACACGGCCCCCAGCCCTGCCTCTGCCAGGCGCCGAGCCCCTCGGAGGTCAGGCCGCAGCGGCCCCAAGGCTGAGAAGGACGAGGCCAGGCTCCGGGGACCTCAGGGAGGTCTGCGATGCAGCCTGCTACGCCACGCCCCCAGCCCCTCCCCTCGGAAGCCCCGCCTCCTGCAGCGCGGCGTCTGATGCTCACTGCCCCAAACTCTCAGGCCTTTCTCTCCGATGGGTGAGGACCCGGAGGGGGCTCCTGCCCACCTGGATGAGAGGCTGGCTTTCCAGTTTCCGCACACCCTCTGTCGCGGCTTCACAGCTAGAAATGACCAGATGCGCGTCACAGGGATTCCTGGCCACCCTGCTTTTTTTCTCCCCTTGAATCAGGTCTTACCCTGCGCCGAGTTATTATTGGGCATAACTGTATTTACCCTACAGAAACATGTCCTTTTACGACGGGACATAAATATTAAATAACAGTGTTCTGGTATTCCTGTCCACTGACGCAGCTAGGGGAGTTGAGTTTAGAAGAATCCTGAGGCCTACTCCAATCCCTGAATGAGATGGTTTGTTTTAAGGACATCGATGAAAATCTTTACCACTATTTAGCAAACCCTGTGGAGGGATTTGTCTCTTCTTTACCGAAAGATGCAGTATGTGAGTTTGTGTGCCTTTGCTTTTGTTTTATAATTTCAAACAGTCAGAAAAGATGGCATTCACTGGCAATCAATTTATTTTGATTGATAAAAAGGGGTTAATAAAAGCATCTCAGAAATAAAAAGAAGGTGACTCGTGATATATCTTTCAGGGAGCCTTCTTTCAGCTGCGCATAAACAGAGCAAGCTGTTTTACTTCTCCCCAATAAGTCTTCTCCCCTTGTTTTCTCTACCTACCGAGTCATTTATAATCCTTATTATTTCCAACCCACATGCTAACGCGGCCTCAGTCGTATTTCCACAGCCTGGGGCTTTCTCCTTACTATGTTATGAGAGCAGAGAGGCAAGAACAGCCTATAATTTATGTGAAAATACATGCCAAAAATGTATTGTCAAACATAGCCAATGCGACTTCATACACTTGCAAATAAAAAAAAAAATTTTAGGATGAAATATAAAACATCATGCTAAAATTTCCACCTACTGCTGAAACATAGCACACACAGCACAGAAAGTACACTCGGGTCTGGCATTTAACAATCATTATGCAGCAGTTAGAAGGAGAGGTAAGTTAAAATGAGATAAAGTGTTCAGATCTAAATGCTTTTGCAAGCACATATATGGTTTATTAATATTTTAATTTTTCTACAGCACCTATGTAGAAAATGCAAAACGACAGACTATAAAATCCCTGCCCACTGTATGCAGCAAGTGTTTACAGTCCCATTATGGGATGGATGGAGGCACATGCGTTTTACAGTATCATACAAATCTCTAATTTGCACTGGTTGTAAAGCCTTTCAAATAATTTTCTATTTTTGATCATCCCTGAAGAGCATATGTACAATGTCAGGAAATAATGTAGGAAAATGGCTTAGCTCCCAAAGGTCTCCATGTAGGGATGTTATTTTGAAAGTTGAAAATGGTGGTTTATTATTATTATCACTATGATTTGCCTTAATGAAATCAACCTGGATCACTATAAGGATTGCATTTAGAAAAATCTTATACTGAGTCTTGCCATAAAAAAATAATAATAACCTGAGTGAAAATAACGTGGAGACAAAACCATGTCCCTTAGCGAGATGAACGCGTGCTGACTTTCTAGAAAGACGGGCATCCTTCGGACGCTAATCGCCTTGGGATGGAGCAGCTGTCCGTGGTGAGTGGGCCCCTAGAGGTACCCATGTGCTGTCCACCTGCAGACCAAGGCAGGAGGGGTAGCTGCCGGCGGGGCCCTGAAGGCAGTCCTGACCAGCCACTCTTTAGTAACGCTTTGACTGGGGCATGGAAGCACAAGGTAAAATCACAAAGACAAGAGGTGAACTCGTGGATGGCTTGTGCATTCTCACTGTTTCGTTGTCCCACCTAACATCCCAGAAACGCCCACTGTCTTTAGCTGAAAATAGCCCAGAGTGGGCAGGTGACCCCACACAACTGCCTCTGCTGAATGCATTCATTCATCGGCTCAGCCCTGGGCACCCTCGCTGGGTCCCGTCTGTGCTGGGCACTGGGGACACAGATTTTTAGGAAGAGAAGCCCTTGGCAGCACACTCCCACGCATGAACCACCTTGAGCGTGAAGGTGGATGTTCAGATAAAGATTATTCACGCAGAGGCGTGCCTGAGGAAGCCCACGGGGGCTCTGTATCCACCAGCCGTGCCTGGAAACTCGTGCGGGGACATCAAGGCCCCTGGGGCACCTAGCAGAGCTGTTTTGTTGGTTAAACTCTTGCTGTGGTTTGCCTGGCCAGACTCACTGGGTTTCAGGAAGACCTGCGACGTAAGGAGGAGGGCTTCCACGGGAACGAAAGGCGAGGGCAGAAGACATCCAGACGGAGCTGTGTCTGAATTCAGGTCCGCCCTTCATCCTTGTGTAGCCGCGTCTCCGAGGCTGACGTCTCTTTCTTTATCCGAACCTGAAGACAGACCTGCAGCGTTGCTGCGAAAGTGACGTCGCTCAGTCGTGTCCGACTCTGCGACCCCATGGGCTGTAGCCTACCACGCTCCTCCATCCTTGGGATTTTCGAGGCAAGAGTGCTGGAGTGGGCTGCCATTCCCTTCTCCAGAAGATCTTCCCGACCCAGGGATGGAACCTGGGTCTCCCGCATTGTAGGCAGATGCTTTACCCTCTGAGCCACCAGGGCAGTCCGCAGCGTCGCCGCGAGGATGGCAGCCAATCAGGGGTGCCGGAGCGACCGCTGAAGATGGTTAACGACCGGTGGGCGGGGCCTCCGCGAGCGCGACTGCAGGCCAGGCCCCGCCCCGGGGAGGCCAGCCCTCCGGGAGGACGCGGAGACCGTCCCTGGTCGGAAAAGAAAGATGCTCGCTCCCCAGGGACGAGTGCCCTGGGGGCCTGGAGCCAGGCAGGCGGCGTGGCGGTGAGGGCTTAGCTTCTCTTGGCAGGGGATGGTTTCCTCAAGCTCCGGAAAATAAGGAGAGCTATTGCCGTTTAGCGAGACAAATTTCCGGGCAAAGATGATAAACAGCATTGTCACAGAATAGCTAAAGAAATTGTGAATTTCAAAGGAATGAAACAGTCAATAATCTATACTAGTGCCCAAGGAAGTTCTGGGAACTTTTTTTAAAATAAGAGGGCAAGAAGAAAGGAAAGAGCATTTATTAAATACTGCCTATGTGCCAGGCTCTGTGCTTCTGGCTATCAATATGTAAAACAGGGGCTTCCCTGTTGCTGAGCGGTAAAGAATCCACCTGCCAGTGCCGGAGACATGGGCTTGATCCCTGGGTTGGGAAGATGCCCTGGAAAAGGAAATGGCAACCCACTGCAGTATTATTTTTTACAGACGTCATTACAGATTTAAAAGAGGAAGGCTAAGTTAGTGGAAAAGTAGAAGCAATGACTTTGCAACAGGTGAATCAAAACTTTCTCACCCCCTTCTCATAAGACATACACAGACACACAAGACATGTATGTGTGCACGCAACCTCCCACCCATTAGAGAGACTGTAAAGAGCATGCTATCAAAGGCAACCCACAGCTACTCCACGAAGCCCTGACGTCCCTGAGCGGCTTTACTCCCATTTTATAGATGAGGAGACTGGGGCTGTGAACACTCCTCTCAGCACACTTCACTAGTTAAGCAGACAGAACCTTTCCAGAATCTTCCTGGACTCCGAATGATCCAGTGCTTGGCTAGGAAAGACTAGAGGTTCCTCACACCAGCCACGGTGAACTGCAAACATGCCAAATACCACACATCCTGCTGGGCACTGCACAGAGTCTCACAGCAAACTCAGACTGCACCACTACAGAAGGGACAGTACACACACACACACACACACACACACACACGGTTGTTATTGTTCAGTCACTAAGTCATGTCTGACTCTTTATGACCTCATAGACTGCAGCACGCCAGCCTCCTCTGTCCTCCATTATCTCCCAGAATTTGCTCAGATTCATGTCCATTGAGTCGGTGATGCCGTCCAACCATCTCATCCTCTGTCACCCCTTCTCCTCCCACCTTCAATCTTTCCCACCATCGGGGTCTTTTCCAATGAGTCGGTTCTTTGCATCATATGGCCACCGTATTAGAGCTTCAGCTTCAGCATCAGTCCTTCCAATGAATATTCAGGGTTGCTTTCCTTTAGGATTGACTGGTTTGATCTCCTTGGTGTTCAAGAGACCCTGAAGAGTCTTTTCCAGCACCGAAATTCAAAAGCATCAATTCATTGGCACTCAGCCTTCTTTGCTTCCCTTGTGGTTCATCTGGTAAAGAATCAGCCTGCAATTCAGGAGACCTGGGTTGCATCCCTGGGTTGGGAAGATCCCCTGGAGAAGGGAAAAGTTACCCACTCCAGTATTATGGCCTGGAGAATTCCATGAACTATATAGTCCATGAGGTTGCAAAGAGTCGGACATAACTGAGTGACTTCCACTTCTCTTCAGCCTTCTTTATGGTCCATCTCTCACATCCATATATGACTGCCGGGAAAACCACAGCTTTGACTAGATGGACATTTTTCGGCAAAGTGATGTCTCTGCCTTTTAACCCACTGTCTAGGTTTGTCATAGCTTTCCTTCCAAGGAGCAAGCATCTTTTAATTTCATGGCTGCAATCAACATCCACAGTGATTTTGCAGCCCAAGAAAAGAATATCTGTCACTGCTTCCACTTTTTCCCCTTCTATTTGCATGAACTGGCAAATACACACACACACACATGCATAAACTGAAGAGACGATTCATTGGAAAAGATCTTGATACTGGGAAAGATTGAAGGCAGGAGGAGAAAGGGATGACAGAGGATGAGATGGGTGGATGGCATCACCGACTCAATGGACATGAGTTTGAGCAAACTCCGGGAGATAGTGGAGGGCAGGGGAGCCTGGGGTGTTGCAGTCCATGGGGTCGCAAAGAGTCACACAACTGAGCGACTGAACTGAACGGAAACTCTGCCCCAGTTAAACTCTTCATCCCCCTCCCCTGGCCCCCAGAAGCTACCACGCTGCTGTCTGTCTCTGTGAGTCTGACTACTCTGCTACTTCACAGGAGTAGAATTCTTTTGCACTTGACCTTTTGTGACCCACTTATTTCATTTTGCATGATGTCCTTAGGGTTCACTCACGTTGTAACCGGTGCTGGAATTTCCTTTCTTTGAAGACTGAATAAGATTCCCTTGCGTGGATGGATCACATTTTACTCGTGCCTTCACCCACCTGCAGACACCTGGTTGCTCCACCCCTTGGCCATTGTGAATGGTGCTGCTCCCTGCTTTTCGTTATTCAGTGTAGATACTCAGAAATGGAATTGCAAGATATGATAATTTTATCTTTAACTTTTTAAGGAAGTACGATACTATTTTTAATAGTGTCCACATCATTTTACATTCTCATCTGTAACACATAGCAGCCCCAGTTTCTCCACATTCCAGCCAACGCTTATTAGTTTTATAACAGCTCTCCTAATGGGTATGAAGGGTTATCTTATTGTGGCTTTGATGCGCATGTTCCCTAATGATTAGTGATGCTGAGCATCTTCTCATGACCGTTTGTATATTACCTTTGAAGAAATGTCTATTCCAGTACTTTGTCCTTTTTTAAATCAAGTTGTCTGAGTTGCAGGAGTTCGTTGTGTGTTCTGGATATTAACTCCTTATCAAATATATAATCTGCAAATATTTACTCCATTTTGTGGGTTGCCTTTCACTGTGCTAATAGCATCTTTTCACAAAAGTTTCACGCTTTTATATAGTTCAATTTACCTAATTTTCCTTTTATTGACTGTTTCTGGCATCGTATGCAAGAATCCAATGTCATGAAGCTTTCTCCTGCTTTATTCTGTTATTGTGTATGATACATTAGAATAGCAAATACTTCAAACTATCACTTTTTAGATGCTTTATATTTTTAAAGTCTTAACTTTTAAGATATAAGAATTTAAATATATTAAGTAAATAACAGGAGGGGCTTAGCACACATCTTGTGGTTGGTACCCAACGGCCAGTGTTTGGCAGCGTGCCACACTAGACTGTGTCGTTCTAAACATACCAGTTGTATTAAAGGAAAAGAGAATCACGGCACTCGTTAAAGAATCAGGCAGCCTTGATACAGGGGGACCACTGGGGCAGGCACGGGGACCACTGAAACGGGATTTTGTGAGCACAGAGAGCATGGGCTCAGCTCCGAATACAAGGGAAAGGGGGAGTTTATAGCCAGGGAGCATGGCAGGGAGAGTGAGGTCCATGGATAGAAAGTTTCTAAAAGGAAACATCATGTATAAGGGGAGGTTCTGGCTAAGTTAACCTGGCAGGATTCTTGCTGAACTCAGAGCACCATGATCAGACATACCTTGGGGGACGGTGGAGGATGAGGACCCCCATTAGAGATCAAGGGTGATCAGAGATCAGGGGCGAGGGCTTCCATCTAAGTTGACTCAGCAGAATTTGTGCCAAAATTGGAAAACGTGGGGGTGAACCTGGGAGCCTGAAGGTCGCAGCCTAGTTGGTAAGAGGATTCAGAGAAGCCCGACTAGAATTTGGTCAAGGAGACCACCTGTTTCTTCCTCAGGGACTAAGCTTTTGTGCTCCTATCAGCCAACGTTTGGATCAAGCATCTGAAAAAGCAGCCCCAGGTGCAAAGAGCAGTGAAACTGGAACTGAACAACCAAGCAGGTCATTTAATTTCAGCTGCAAGACACACACAAAGCTTTTACAGTAGAGGTAGTGACGTAGGTCTACAATAGCACTTTATTTTCAGTTCTGAAATGCAAAACGTTCTAAGACTTACAAGTTTTCCCCTAAGTAAAAGTGAAGTGAAAGTCGCTTAGTCGTGTCCAACTCCTTGCGATCCCATGGGCTATACACTCCATGGAATTCTCCAGGCCAGAATACTGGAGTGGGTAGCCTTTTCCTTCTCCAGGGGATCTTCCCAACCCAGGGATCGAACCCAGGTTTCCATTGCAGGCAGATTCTTTACCAGCTGAGCCACAAGGGAAGCCCTAAGTTTGCAGCAAACTCATTTGAACTAGCATGAGACTGAGACTATTTATAGCCTTTCTATATCCCATTTCTGGGTAATATTTGTGTCTATTCACACATTTTTGCTACAGAAATACTGTCTTTGATTATGTGTGGTTCCAGACCCCACTGAAGGTTTCTTGTTGTATATATACTGCCCTTTCAAACAGAATCCAAAAAATTTTGAATTCCAAAGCCACATCTGGACCCAAGGTCCCCCACACTCATATTTACTGAGCTCTAGCAGACATTTATTGTTCTCTTAGCTTACTGTGTACAACGCAATGATCTGACATACATATATACTGCAAAAGGGTTGCTAGAACAAGGTATGTTAACACATCCAGCATCTCATATAGTTACATTTTGTGTGTGTGTGGTGTGAGACATTTTAAAACCTACTCTTAAGCATCTTTCAAACATATAATACAGCACTGTTAACTATATAATCACCATGCTGTATATTACAAGCCCAGAACTTAATTACCTTGTCACTGGACGGTCCCAACGGTTTTTGATACAGGATTAACTAGTAGTCCTAGAAATATCACCAGTACTATCGAGTATTTAGTTTGTATCAGTCACTGTTCTAAGTACTTTATGTAAGTACCTCATTTAATCCTCCCGATACCACGTGAAACTGAAAGTGTTAGTGACTCAGTCGTGCCCAACTCTTTGCAACTTCACAGACTACAGCCCACCAGGCTTCTCTGCCCATGGGATTTCCTTCTCCAGGGGAGCTTCCCAACCCAGGGATCAACCTGGGTCTCCTGCACTGCAGGCAGATCCTTTACCGACTCAGCTGCCAGAGAAGCCCATCCTCTTTTATAAACAAGAAAACTGAGGTAATTAGCTATTCAATCTGCTGAATATCATGTAGCAAGTAGCCCAGCTGAGTAGGGCTTCATGCATTTCACCACAATGGATAAGGATAGGTCTTTGTAACAAAACAGCGTCCTCAACTTCAGTCAGTCAGTCAGTTCAGTCGCTCAGTCATGTCTGACTCTTTGCGACCCCATGAACTGCAGCACGCCAGGCCTTCCTGTCCATCATCAATTCCCGGAGTTCACTCAGACTCACGTCCATCGAGTTGGTGATGCCATCCAGCCATCTCACCCTCTGTCGTCCCCTTCTCCTCCTGCCCCCAATCCCTCCCAACATCAGGGTCTTTTCCAATGAGTCAACTCTTTG
>SJYF01001869.1:1211433-1226222 GCA_006410515.1 Procapra przewalskii | reverse complement strand
TCCCGATTTGGAACCAGTCTGTTGTTCCATGTCCAGTTCTAACTGTTGCTTCCTGACCTGCATAGAGGCTTCTCGAGAGGCAGGTCAGGTGGTCTTTTATTCCCATCTCTTTCAGAATTTTCCACACTTCATTGTGACCCACACAAAGGCTTTGGCATAGTCAATAAGGAAGAAGTAGATGTTTTTCTGGAACTCTTTTGCTTTTTTGATGATCCAATGGATGCTGGCTATTTGATCTCTGATTCCTCTTCCTTTTCTAAATCCAGCTTGAACATCTGGTAGTTCACGATTCACATACTGTTGAAGCATGACTTGGAGAATTTGGGGCATTACTTTGCTAGTGTGTGCGATGAAATCAATTGTGTGGTGGCTTAGGGGTTAAAGCATCCACCTGGAATGCAGGAGACCTGGGTTCGATCTCTGGGTCAGGAAGATCCCCTAGAGAAGAAAAATGGCAACCCCCTCCAGTATTCTTGCCTGGAGAATCCCATGGAGGGAGGAGCCTGTAGGCTACAGTCCATGGGTTCGCAGAGTCGGACACAACTGAGCGGCTTCACTTTCACTTTGAGCATTCTTTGGCATTCCCTTTCTTTGGGATTGGTGTGAAAACTGACCTTTTCCTGTCCTGTGGCCACTGTTAAGTTTTCCAAATTTGCTGACATATTGAGTGCAGCACTTTCACAGCATCACCTTTCAAAATTTGAAATAGCTCAACTGGAATTCCATCACCTCCACTAGCTTTGTTCGTAGTGATGCTTCCTAAGGCCCATGTGACTTCACATTCCAGGATGTCTAGTGAGTGATAACACCATTGTGATTATCTGGGTCGTGAAGATATTTTTTGTACAGTTCTTCTGTGTATTCTTGCCACCTCTTCTTAATATCTTCTGCTTCTGTTAGGTCCATGCCTTTTCTGTCCTTTATTGTGCCCATCTTTGCATGAAATGTTCCCTTGGTACCTCTAATTTTCTTGAAGAGATCTCTGGTCTTTCCCATTCCATTGTTTTCCTCTATTTCTTTGTATTGATCGCAGAAGACTTTCTTATCTCTCTTTGCTATTCTTTGGAACTCTGCATTCATATGGGTATATCTTTCCTTTATTCCTTTGCCTTTCACTTCTCTTCACAGCTATGTGTAAGGCCTTCTCAGACAACCATTTTGCCTTTTTGCATTTCTTTTTCTTGGGGATGGTCTTGATCCCTGCCTCCTATACAATGTCACAAACCTCTGTCCATAGTTCTTCAGGCACAGTGTCTATCAGATCTAATCCCTTGAATCTATTTCTCACTTCCACTGTATAATTGTAAGGGATTTAAGTCACACCTGAATGGTCCAGCAGTTTTCCCTACTTTCTTCAATTTGAGTCTGAATTTGGCAATAAGGAGTTCATGATCTGTGCCACACTCAGCTGCCAGTCCTTACAAGGTGATTAAGTTCTGGGCTTGTAATATACAGCATGGTGATTATAGTTGACACTGATGTAGTGTGTATTTGAAAGACGCGTGAAAGTAGGTTCTAAACCATTCATACCACACACACACACACACACACACACACACAAGGTAACTATGTGAGGTGTTGGATTGTTAACTGTACCTCATTCTAGTGATCATTTTGCAGTATATACATATATCAGATCATTGCCTTGTACACAGTAAACAGAACAGTAACAGAGCTCAGTACATACGACTGTAGGGGACCTCGAGGGCACATCCCTGTTTAAACAGTAAAGAACACCTGTCCCAGAGACAGATGTGCCCTAACAGACCCATCAGCCCATCACTGTCAAAGGATTAGCTTATACCAACTTTAAGCAGAAAGGATCTCGGGCTCGGCGCTTTGGTGCAGAACGGAGCGGGGGCTCCGCGGCGGGGTGCACGGTCCAGCCTAGATAGACTGGCGGACTCCTGCGCCTCGGCCCCCTGAGAAGTGGAAGGCGCAGCTAGGCCCAGGGTTCCGCGGGTGGGACGGCACACCACCCGAATCCCACACCGCACGACGGCTGCGGGCAGCACGACCTCGCATGCCCTTTCCGCACGGCCCGAGGGCCCGGGCAGCTCAGAACTGCGGCTTCAGAAAACCGGGGGTGTTCCCAGTGCCTCTGGACGAGAAGCCACCGTGCACCTGGCAATACCAGGCTGGAGGACACTACGCGCCGGAGCGTGGCTCCCGCCCGGAAGCGAGATAGACTCCAAGGACTACAACTCCCAGAGACGCCAGCGCTCCTCCCCTCTGATAGGCCCGCTGCGCCACCTATCAGCCAACCAGCGACGGCAGACGGGGCTCAGCGACCAATCACAAGAGGGGAGGCGGGCGCTCCCCTCGACCGCAGGCCCCAAGTCGAATCATGGCGAAACCCTAAACAGGAGGTTCTCTGGAGCCCCAAGGCCGACACAGTGACCGGAGAAGTGACAGAACCAACGACCTAGGGAGGAAACCCCCTCATCTCCTCAAGGTTCTGGCCTCCGCTACTCCAGCCTGTCGCCGCGCCAGCCCGAGCTCGCGAGTTCCCGGCGGCACCCCGCCCCCAGCACCTTATTGGCTCCCTTGGGGCACGTGAGCGCAGAGGGCGTGACCTCGGCAGCCCGGGCTGGGCCAGGAGGGCGGCACCTGGCCGCTATCGGGGGCTGAAAGGCCCGGCCGCTTGGGCCTCGGGTCGCATGGACACCCTGGCGCTGGGCCGATGGAGACGGCGGAGGCCCGAGGATCTGCAGGTCCCGGGGGACGCGGTGAGTCCCCCGGGGCCCGGGCCTTGCGAAGGGGAAGGCAGAATCGCTGGGCGAACGCCCACCGGGTCTGGCGACTCTTGGCGCCTGAAGCGGGATGAGGCCGGGAGCAAGCAGGCTGCGCGCTCTCGCTTGGGCGGAGCGTAGTGGGCGCGGCCTGAGCGGGGCGGACCGCCCCTCAGGCCGCGCCTGCGCAGAGATGCGGGCCCGGGAGGGCCGGGCGCGCCCACTTGGGCGGAGCACAGTGGGCGGGGCCTGGGCGAGGCTGACCGCCCCTCAGGCCGCGCCTGCGCAGAGATGCGGGGCCCGGGCGGGCGTGGTGCGCCGGCTTGGGCGGAGCACAGTGGGCGGGGCCTGGGCGAGGCTGACCGCCCCTCAGACCGCGCCTGCGCAGAGATGCAGACCCGTGCACCTCGGGGTCCTGGAAACCCAGGGCTGGTTACGTGTGCTCAGGGCTGCTGCGGAGGCCTCGGAGCTTCTGTGCCCAAAGTCAAGGGCCCTCTCGCCTTCTGCGCGCAGCTGTTCCTGAGTCAAACCGCCACGTGCAGGCGCTGGGCTGGGTGTGGCATGGGTGCCAGGCCAGCAGACACTCCCGTCGTTTGCTGCGAGAAAGCAGGGTAAGAGGTGATGGGTAACGGGAGGGTCCCTAATCAAGCTCGGGGTGGGTGCGTCGTCGAGTCTGTGCGAGGCTTGAAGGGAAGATTAGTGTGAGCAGGAAGTGCGTAGGCTGTCAGGGAATCGACAGAAGCCCTGTGGGATTGTGACGAGGAGGGCAGAGCCTCTGAGCTGCGCTCTTGTCCAACACATCTGCCTGCGAATCGCCTGTTCTCATTTCATCTTGTTTACTTCATGGATCCCTCTAAGAGCAGCAGCCATCTGCCGCCTTACCGAGTGACAGGATTGTTTATATGCTTCCTCGACTCCTCCCGGCCCCATAAGCATGGCCTGTGCCTTCCCAGTTAGTGCAGGCAACCTTTTTCTCCAGTGTTTCGCACAGCCTATCCGGAGTGAGGCGCTTTCTCCCTTGAAGCCTCTTTCTTCTCTGCCTGCTGCCTGACCATGAGCTGTCACTTATGTCCTTAATGCAGCACCCCTCTCCCTGGTGCCACCTCACAGGGCATAGGCTAAGCTTCTGTAACAGGGAGACTTCAGACCATCCTGGCTCAAACCTGAGGGAAGTTTGGTTCTGTGCATAGCAGTATGGAGGTGAGCCCAGGGCAGTGGAACAGTTCAGTCCCGTTCAGTTGCTCAGTCGCGTCCGACTGTTTGCGACCCCATGGACTGCAACAGGCCAGGTCTCCCTGTCTATCACCAACTCCCGGAGTTTACTCAAACTGACATCCATCGAGTCGGTGATGCCAGCCAATCATCTCATCCTCTGTCATCCCGTTCTCCTCATGCCTTCTAGTGGTACCCAGATCAGAGACCTCCACGCACCCAGTCTCATTCTGTCCATGGCTTCAGCAGCCCCTTGTCCTCCAGGCTTGTGTGTGTTCAGCCTTTCAGTTATGTCTCATTCTTTGCAACCCTGCCAGGCTCCTCTCCCAGGCAAGAGTACTGGAGTAGGTTGTCTGCTCCAGGGGATCTTCCTGACCCAGGGATCAAACCCACGTCTCCTGTGTCTCCTGCATTGGCTGGTGGATTCTTTACCACTGAGCCACCTGGGAAGCCCCATCCTCCAGATAGTGGGAAGTAAATAGGAAAGTGACACGATCATCCTGACATTTAAAGGGCCACCCTTTCCCCAGAGCAGCTTTGTGGGAAATAAAAGGGATGGTGGTCAGAGGGGAGGCACAATGTATAGGTGGTGAGAGGTGTCAGAGGCTCAGCCTGAGGGCGGTGTAATGGCAGCACACAGACGTGGCTGTGGATTTTGGAGGAAGAGCTGGCAGATCTTGCTGGTGGAGTGGGTGTGGAAGGGAGTGTGAAGGGAGGGGTCCAGATGACCCCAGGCTTGTGACTTGAGCTCCTGGGTGTGCAGTTGTGCTGTCACTGCAGGAGAGGACATCTTGGAGACATTGAGCTGAGGTGTGGCAGATTCTGCCAGGCCTCAAGTGGCCACCATGTGGGTTGTCAGTTTCACAACAGCCTGTTAGGATGTCCATGTGGCCAACGAGGAAACTGAGGTGCAGAGAGATTAATCCACTAGCAAGTGGTGGGAGTAGGTCCTAAGCCCTACCAGTGCCCTCCAAGGCTTGTGTTCTTAACCACTGGGCTATACAGCTTCCTCCGGGGGCTTGAGGAACTAAAACATGAGACTTGAAAACGAAGTCCAAAGTTGGCCATGAACTGATGAAAGGTGTGGTGCCCCGGACTGTCGGGGATGGGGAGCCATAGGCCACTGTCGGTCCAAGGAAACAGGAGAGGCTCAGTAGAAGAAGCCTTGAGTGACCTTTCAGGTTGGAGCTGGTGGCATGAGGTGCCCAGGCTGAGGCTCCAGCATGTCCAGACTGTTGCCAGACAAGGGCGAGGGTGTGTAGTGCTGGGGGGGGGTCCTGTCTCCTGATCTGATAGAGTTCTTGTTTACGTTGTATCGTGCCCTAGTTTTTGATCTGAGAATCTGGATTGAGCTTCATAAAGTAGCCACGTTCTTCCCTCCATTTTCCACTCTCTTGTTCTCTGTGTCTCTCACACACCCATTCAGTTTGGTTCCTCAGGAAGCGTGAGTCCCTTCGTACCTCTGTGATAGCCCAGTGGCTCTGCACCCCGTGTGTTAAAGCCAGCAGAAGAGATTAGGAGCTGCAGGCAGCAGGGCCGTCTCTGGAATGAGGGCTCTTATGAGCCAGGGCCAGGAGTCTCTCTGTCCTCTTGCGGGTGTCCTGGTCACGGTAAGGTTAGTGAATGTGGTGGCAGTTAAGCAGCAGCAGTGCTTATCGTTTGCATAGACTTTTTAAGAATTATTTTTCTGAGCTCCGTTTGTGTACCAGCACTGATCTAGGCTCTGGAAGAAGAGAAGGGAGGCCTTGCTTAGGTTGACCCCGTGGCTGGGCATCCAGTGCCCGGCTCCTTGCAGGCCCTAACCACCTCACTCACCGCACCTTTCAGAATGGAAGTGTCAACCCAGACGCCCCAAATTCATGTCTATGCCACAGCCTTTTATCTCCCCGAAGACTCTTTTTCCAAAAAAACTCTGTAAAGAGCAGGCTCTCTGGGCAGAGTACAGAGGTTTCAGTAACAAGAACAAAAACTTACTATTTGCCCACAGAGTTACCATTCCAGTGCACTTCAGTCTTTTGTATATTCTTATTTCCATCTGGCTTAATTTGGGGTTTCCTTCCTGAAGGAATTCCTTTAACACACGTTCCCTGGTGGCTCAGATCTGCCTGCAGTGCTGAGTTTGGTCCCTGTGCTGGGAAGTTCCCCTGGAGAAGAGAATGGCAACTCACTCCAGCACTCTTGCCTGGAGAGTCCCCTGGGTGTGGGAGCCTGGCGGGCTGCAGTTAATGGGGCTGCAGAGCCGGACGCGAGGAGTTCGTGTAGGCTCTGCGCTGCAGCCGCGGTGCCACTGCTGACTAAAGTCGCTAACAGGTCAGTGTTTCCAGCGCAGACTAACTCGTCAGCCCTGCGTGGCTCTGTTGAGCTGTGCTCTGTAGGTTCTTCTGCAAGTCTGGAACCGGTTAGGTGCGCATTCTCTCAGCAGACGTGTTTTTCCTTCCGGGTACACCTGTACACAGGCCATGCCTTCAGTCCCAGGGTGAGCACACTTGAGCTTTGTGGGAGGGCAGCTAAGTGAGTTGCGGTCTGGAATGTTTTTGATTCAGCTGTTGAAATTTAGACGTGAGTAAATTGTAAAATTCCTGCCATTTTCACCAGTCCTTGATGTTATGAATAGCTGCCCCTAAATTAGAGGGCTGATATTTCTCTGGATAACTTAATAGATCTACTTTTGCTAACACTTGAAAGGTTGTCCAGTAAAGCTGGGTGTTCTTGTCAGCAAAACCACTTAGATGTATTGATGTCTCTAACTCCATCCAAGTAACCTTATGGGGTCTAACTTACAAACTGAGAAATTCAGAATTAAATTTGCTTGTTCTGCTCTGTAGGACATAGGTTTTCTTGCTCATCTGCTGAATGAGATCCCCAGTGTGAAAACCCAGCGAATAGTAGCTGATGGTGTGGATCCCTGATGAAACCGTTTGGCTCTGCCTTTCAGTGGCCACTCTGTTCATTCTAAATAATTACTCCTCAAGAAACTATCTACTTCTCTCACCTGTTTTTTTAGAAATTATCCATTGAGCTACTTTGTATTGTCTGGTCTACTCAGTTTAATTGTACTCAGCTATCAAAAGCACAGTCATTACTTTGCCAACAAAGGCCCATCTAGTCAAAGCTATGGTTTTTCCAGTAGTCATGTATGGATGTGAGAGTTGGACTATAAAGAAAGCTGAGCACCGAAGAATTGGTGCTTTTGAACTGTGGTGTTGGAGAAGATTCTTGAGAGCCCCATGGACTGCAAGGAGATCAAACCAGTCCATTCTAAAGGAGATCAGTCCTGAATATTCATTGCAAGGACTGAGGCTGAAGCTGAAACTCCAATACTTTGGCCACCTGATGAGAAGAGTGGACTCACTGGAAAAGACCCTGATGCTAGAAAGACTGAGGGCAGGAGGAGAAGGGGATGACAGAGGATGAGATGGTTGGATGGCATCACCGAGTCAATTGACCTGAGTTTGAGCAAGCTTTGGGAGAAGGTGATGGACAGGGAGGCCTGGCGTGCTGCAGTCCTTGGGGTCACAAAGAGTTGAACATGACTGAGCGACTGAACAACAACAATCCTCCCATCTAGAAAAAGGAAACTTATCAGTGACTTCATCTTCAGTTGTAACTCGAATCAGATATTCATGCTGCCAGCTACACACAGCATGAATCATTTGGTTTTCAGCGGATTTCTTTGTACGTAACTCAGAAGAGTCAAGATGAGGTTGGGTCAGTCAGGAGGCAGTTTTGGGTGGTTTGGGCCCTTTTGGGCGTCTCTTGTGCTCAGCAGTGACCCGTGGAGGACCAAGACCAGGTGAGGCGCCCAGAGGGCGTCAGCACCCACTTTTGCTTGCTTACCATGAAGAGTGTGAGTGTGTTTAACTGTAAAGGATCAAGTGGTTGTTATCTTCGAAATGTTTATCATTTATTCAGGGAAAATTACAGACCTCCTGGTGTAGTGTGCCCCTTCAGAATGGTCCCCTGGCTATGACTTCTCAGATTTCCCTTTCACACTTACCATCAAGACCACATGGATTAAAGTTTTAAAAATTTTAAGTGTACAGTGAAGTGATTTTTTGTGAATTTAGCTGTGCAGCCATCACCATAATCAGACTGCTTTCTTCAGAAAGCTGTCTTGTGCCCATTTGCACTCCCATTCGCGCCCCAGGTCTCGTCCATCGCTGATCTGCTTTCTGTTTCTCTAGATTTGCCTTTTCTAGACATTTCATGTGAACAGAATCATAGAATGTAAGGTTTTGCCGCTGACTTCTCTCACTTTTATAATGTTTTTGAGGTTCGTCCACAATGAAGCATTATATTAGAAGCTTGTTTCCTTAATTGCTAAATATTATTCCATTGTATAGATGTACCACATTTTGTTTATTCATTCATCAGTGGATGGACATTGGTGCTGTTTTTTTCCTTCTGGCTCTTAAAAATAGTGGTAAAAACTCGGAAGGATCACATGGTGGTCGTTGTGTAAACGTTAAGTTTTCTTTTCTGCTAGAAAGTCACCGAGGCTAGAATGACTGGTTCCAATGTTAAATTTATGTTTAACTTCCTAAAAACTGCCAAACAGTTTTTTGAAGTAGTGGCAGCATTTGACACCCCTTTGTGGTTCAGTTGCTCAGCAGCGTCCGGCTCTTTGACCCCGTGGACTGCAGCACACCAGGCTTTCCTGTCGTTCACCATCTCCCAGAGTTTACTCAAACTCATGTTTGATGAATTGGTGATGCCGTCCAACCATCTCATCCTCTGTTGTCCCCTTCTCCTGCCTTCAATCTTTCCCAACATCAAGATCTTTTCAGTGAGCTGGCTCTTAGCATCAGGTGGCCAGAGTATTAGAGCTGGAGCTTTAGCTTCAGCATCAACCCTTCCAATGAATATTCAAGGTTGATTTCCTTTCGGATTGGCTGATTTGATCTCCTTGCTTTCCAAGGGACCCATAAGAGTCTTCTCCAGCACCACAATTTGAAAGCATCTGTTCTTTGGTGCTCAGCCTTCTTTATGGTCCAAGTTTGCGCCCCTGCTGGCATCCTAAGAAGGCTCTGGCTTGTCCACATCTTCCTCACGTCTGTTGTTTTGACTGTAGTCATTCTAGTAGATGTGAAGTTAGATGTTCACAGCTATCTAAATTTTTATTTCCTAATGAATATCTGATGTTGAACATCTTTTTATGTGCTTATTAATCATTCATATCTTTTTGGTGGACTGTCTATTCAGATTTTTTTGCTCATTAAAAAAATAGCTTTTAGTTCAGTCGCTCAGTCATATCCGACTCTGTGTGACCCCATGGACGGCAGCATGCCAGGCTTCCCTGTCCATTACCAACTCCAGGAGTTTGCTCAAACTCAACGTCCATCAAGTCTGTGATA
Organism: Procapra przewalskii; assembly: GCA_006410515.1. NCBI lineage: Eukaryota > Metazoa > Chordata > Mammalia > Artiodactyla > Bovidae > Procapra > Procapra przewalskii. Next base: position 1,216,924 of record SJYF01001869.1, on the reverse strand, counting down.
CCATCCACCCATCCCATCCTCTATCATTCCCTTCTCCTGCCTTCAGTCTTTCCCAGATTAAGAAAATAGCTTCCTTTATGTGTAATTTTAAATGGGTTTCTGAACTTAGTTCCAGTGTGTGATGGAGGCTTCCCTCAGCAATTCTTAGACACCAGCGGGATGTCTTGGACTTCAACTCAGTCCTGACACTGACTGCCTAGAGACGGCCTCAGAGCCCAGGGGTAGAGGGCCCAGGCCCCCAAGGCCACCCTCCACTCCAGACGCCAAAGCTCAGGTTGTTACCACCGGCTGTAAGTCAGAGGTCCCCACCACCCCCTCCTTAGATCCAGTGACCTCTGGGGCTGCTCATAGAACCACAGCAGCCCTCGACTCACCAGATGACCGATTGTCTGTAAATGGTATCCAAAGACGTGAGCCCGCAGCGCGCTGACCCGCGCCTAGAAATCGCGCGGAGCCCCTCCTCCTGGGTTGCACGGCGGCCTCTGGCGCAGCTTCTGTCCCCTCCCCACCACCCAGAAGTCAGAGGGTGGGACTGAAAGCCCCAAGCAGCTCCTCTCGGCTGGTTCCTCAGGCAGCCAGTGCCCCCGGCCCCCAAGGCGCCTTCCGAAAGTCCCTTCCTTAGCATGAGTGACAGGGCACCCACTTCACCTTTATGGCTCTGAAGTGACCTCAGGAACCGAGAGCTGGAGACCACCTGTTGTGACAGAAAAAACCCCCATCGCCCGGTCGCTTAGAAAGTCCAGGGGCTTTGGGAGCTGCAGCCCAGGAACCAGATGCATCTTAAAAATACATTTTGGTTACCTGAATGACTGTATATATATATGTGTGTGTGTCTGTGTATAATGTCTATATTTATTGTATACATATCAGTTCCCTTCAGTTCAGTCGCTCAGTCTTGTCCGACTCTTTGCAACCCCATGAATCGCAGCACACGAGGCCTCCCTGTCCATCACCATCTCCCGGAGTTCACTCAGACTCAACGTCCATTGAGTCCGTGATGCCATCCAGTCATCTCATCCTCGGTCGTCTCCTTCTCCTCCTGCCCCCATCCCTCCCAGCATCAGAGTCTTTTCCAATGAGTCAACTCTTTGCATAAGGTGGCCAAAGTACTGGAGTTTCAGCTTTAACATCATTCCTTCCAAAGAAATCCCACAGTTGATCTCCTTCAGAATGGACTGGTTGGATCTCCTTGCAGTTCAAGGGACCCTCAAGAGTCTTCTCCAACACCACAGTTCAAAAGCATCAATTCTTCCGTACTTAGCTTTCTTCACAGTCCAACTCTCACATCCATACATGACCACAGGAAAAACCATAGCCTTGACTAGACATATATACCTATATAAATAAATAATCAATAAAAAATGAGAACTTTGCAGATTTGTTTCCTCGTGAAGTTCACTCTGAAGCTGCACAGATCAGTGGTTTTGGTGTAGTATGGAGTTGTGTAAATGCCGTCACAGCCTGATTTCAGGGCCTTTTCATCCCCCCTGAAAGAAGCCTGGACCCCTGCCCCACTGCCCCCACCCTCTGAGCAGCCACCAGTCTGTTTCCTGTCCTCTGCTGGCCTGGCCATTCCGTGTAAATGGAGTCGCACGATATTTGGTCTCCTGTGATTGGCTTCTTTCACTTAACATAAGCGGTTCATCCGTATTGAAATATATATCAGTGTTTTATTTCTTCTTGTCGTTAAATATTACATTGTATGAATAATACCACATTTTATTGAAGCATTTCTCCGTGGATGGGCATTCGGGTTGTTTGCTCTTCGGGGATTTTCTGAGGAATGCTTCTGTGAACGTTCAGGTACAGGTTTTTTGTGTGGACGTGTGTTTTCATCTCCCTTGGGTAGGTGCCTCACTGTAGAATTGCTGAGTTATTAGGTAACTCTGTGCTTAGCATTTTGAGGAATCACCAAACTGTTCTGCAAAACAGCTGCACTATTTAAATTCCCACCAGCAACAAATGGGGGTTCTGTTTTCTCCACATCCTTGCCAACACTTGTTTGGATTATAACCATTCCAGTGGGTGGGACACGGCATCCTGTTGTGGTTTTGATTTGCATTTTCGTAATGACTAATGATGTTGAACATCTTTTCATGTACTTATTGACCATATGTATATCTTTGTCAGCAGAATTCCTATTCATATCCTTTGCCTGTTTAAAAAATTGTGCCATCTTATTGACTTGAAAGACTTCTTTATATATTCTGGAGACAAGTCCATTAGCGTGCATATGGTAAGCAGTTTTGGATATTGATGAAATCTAGTTTATGAATTTCTTTTATGAGTCATGCTTTTGGTGTCGTATCTAAAAATTCTTGGCCAAGCCCAAGATCACAGAGATTTTCTGTTATGTTCTCTAAAAATTTAATGTTCTCTACTCTTACATTTAGCTCTCTGATCATCCCAAGTTCATCTCTGTGTGTGGTATGTGTTAGGGCCCTGAATTCCTCTTTCTGCATGTGGATAGAGTTACGCCAGCGCCACTTCTTACGAAGGCTCTCCTTTCTCTCTTGAGTTGTCTCAGCACCCTTGTCAAAAGTTAGTTCACCGTAAATGGAAGGGTTTATCCTGGACTCTCGGTTCTGCTCCATTGATCTCTGTGTATCCTGTGCCGTCACTGCACTGTCTTGATTACTGTCGCTTTATGTGAAGCTTTGATATATTTTTTATACATCATTCAGTTTTTAGTGCTTCTTTAGTATATGTCTCAGTCTTGTCTGAACGCACGCTGAGCCCCAGGTCTGGCATTTCCAGTCACTGGACCTCAGGCAAGTTAGCAAGGTTTGGTGGACTTCACCTTCTTCACGTGCAGAATAGAAGTAAAATGCCCTACTTTTCTGGCAGCATGGGGCTCTGATTTGCTACTAAAATAACAAATATAGAAACACTCCATGCTGTGGTTTTTTTGTTAAATCATTGCAAGGACAGTTACTAGGTCCCACCTGTGGTAAGTAGATTTTTTATAATTTAGGTTTATACTGTCCTTGGTAAATCATGCAAGCAACATTAGTGCTCAGGCTAGAGTGTGTGTTTATGTCTTTTCATTCTCATTGGAAGTAAAAGAGTGGTTTTTCTTCGCTCTCCTCCACCACCTTCCTCTGGGGAGCCAGCTTTCATGGAATCACGGTGGTGCCCACTGCTTACCTCGCTTGTCTTCTCATCGGCTGCTTTCTCTTTACTGAGCAGGACTTGGCCTGGGGTGTGGATACGAGCCCATGCCTGGGACGGGGAGGAGTCTTCTGGAAAGGGCAGCTGATGGTGCGTAGCACCCCAACGTTACGGTCCGCGTGGCTGAAGTCCCAGGCACCTGGCCACACGGGGTTGAGGAGGCATCCTTGCTTCTGTTGGTTTCTGGAGTTCAGTCTGTGCTGCAGAAAGAACACCCCCCAAGAGTGCAAGGTCATTTCCAAGTGAGTGTCCCCGAGGGGGGATCTCTGCATGCTTTTCTCAGCAACAGTCTGCAGGCCTCCGCAGTCCTGCTCCCCGGCGCTAGCGGTTCTGTCTCAGAGCTGGTGGATGTCTGCATCAGCTGCTCCAGCCGAAGTGAACTTTCTTTACTTGACAGAGATTAGACTAGAATACCCCACTCAGCAACTTTCTGATAACCAGGACTCCGTCAGCATCACACATCATGATTCAAGTGATCTTTAGAATAAATGCCACTGGTCAATAAAAATCCTTAAAATACCTTCAAATGAAAGATGAGATTATTGTGCGTGTATGTGTGTAGTTTGAGAGTTACCTTTAATTGCATTACCAACTTCTGACAATTTACATTGGTATTCTAACTTAGGCTATATGTGCTTAACATATATTAGCATACATATTACATATGCTTGACTTGAGGCTTTTCAAGAACCTGCCACTTTTTTTGCTGTGCTGATTGAAGAGAATTCACAAGGTGTTTCTGTGAAGGCATTCAAGGAAGTTGGCATCTTCTTCCTTCTCCCTCCACGTTCTCTTTGCGTGCAAAGTCGAGAAACGGGTTTCCAGAGGGGCGTCCTGTCAGGTGTCTGGTCTACTCAACTGTGTTTCTCTTTCAGCTCTTCTCTGGTGAGATTGCTGCTTGCTAGGTCTTCTATAGTTATTAAGTAATGGGGTCTTTGTGTTTATTCAGGGTCTGAATTGTGTTTCCACAGTGCTGGAGTCATTTGTTGCTGCTCAGTCGTGTCTGACTCTTTGCGACCCCATGGACTGCAGCACGCCAGGCTTCCTTGCCGTTCACCGTCTCCCAGAGTTTGCGCAAACTCATGTCCATAGTGTTGATGATGCCATCCATCTCATCCTCTGTCGTCCCCTTCTCCTCCTGTCCTCAGTCTTTCCCAGCATCAGGGTCTTTTCCAGTGAGTTGCCTCTTTGCGTCAGGTGGCCAAAGTATTGGAGCTTCAGCTTCAGCATCAGTCCTTCCAATGAATATTCAGGTTGATTTCCTTTAGGATTGACCGGTTTGATCTTGCAGTCCAAGGGACTCTCAAGAGTCTTCTCCAGCACCACAGTTTGAAAGCATCAGTTTTTTCAGTGCTCAGCCTTCTTTATGGTCCAGATCTCGCATCCTTGCATGACCACTGGAAAGACCACAGCTTTGACTAGATGAGTGTTTGTCAGCAAAGTGATGTCTATGCTTTTTAATATGCGGTCTAAATAGCTTTTCTTCCAAGGAGCAAGCATCTTTTAATTCCGTGGCTGCAGTCATCGTCTGCAGCTAGGTGCTAAACCATCACGTGCCCTGATGAAGGCTGCCTGCAGCCTCTCCAGAGGGGAGTGGAGAGCGCGGGGCATGTGACATGGGTGTCCTGGATGTCAGCGCCTCTCAGCCCTCGTTTCCCCTTGGTCCAGGCCAATCCACGGTAATTGGAATATTTGCCGAGAATATATGCAAGTCAGTGTCATATACAGCCAGCTTTCCACAATCCCTGTTTAAAGCAGAAAACTTGAATGATTTAATCCCCTCAGCCAGCCGAGGGCCACCATGTTCCCTGGAGGAGCCCAGCCCTCGATGACTGACTTGGCATCAGCATGGCTCCCCTTCCCCCGCCACATGGGGCCCAGCCCCCGCCACCAGAGCCTCGGGGAGTGTCCACCGTGGGTGGCCATAGGTCTGCTGACCCGCTGTGCCAGGCCTTGTTTGACCCCACAGAGAAGAAGATAGAATCTTTCTAACTCATCTAGAAACATCGAGTGTGTAGACCTCATCCAGAAGCACGCTTCCTGCTCACAGTAACCCGTCCACGCCCCTCTGCTCTCCTTTTTGGCAAGCGATGTTCCTCAGAAAGGAGCACGGGGCTGGGATGTTGCAGGGGTGCTCTGCAGAAAGAGAGAGGCAGTAGAACTTCCCTCAGCAAAGCCGAGCGGTCCCGAGAAGAGGTGAGCCTGCTGTTGGGCAACCCAGCCCCTCAGCAATCAGACACGACAAGGGCTCTGACGGAACAGTTCCACTTTATTACCGCAAGCTTATATAGGCGGGGGGAGGAGGGGGGGGGTTTGCGAG
>SJYF01001869.1:1180954-1193178 GCA_006410515.1 Procapra przewalskii | reverse complement strand
CCCCATGGACTGCAGCCCACCAGGCTCCTCCATCCATGGGATTTTCCAGGCAAGAGTACTGGAGTGGGGTGCCATTGCCTTCTCCCAATTAGCCCATAGGTAAGTAGAAATGAAAGATGAATATAAAAGTAATTTATAATCCTGAGACACAAAGACTAATGCTCACATTTCGTTGTGTTTCTTAAAACTTCTGTGTGCGCGCACACATCTACGAGCCTGTCCTCTGGATGTTACCGTCACACACGTCTTCTCACGTCAGCGCGTGTTTAAGCTGTCATTCTACGGGTCAGCACAGGGCTTCCCTGCTGGTTCCATAGTTAGGACTTGGTGCTCTGACTGCCGTGGCCTGTCCCTGGCCGGGGAACTGAGATCCTGTAGGCCATGCATCGAAGCAAAAAAGGAAAAAAAGGTTGGGTTAGGACGTGCGTGATCCTGACTCCACTGACTGGAAACGCAGTGTTTCCCCACTTGCTCCCTAATGTGAAGTTATGTTCTTTTCATTCGTTCGTTCCTTTTTCCATCTACCTGTTACAGAAATTGCTGGATAAATAGTCTTACATATACACTTTTATCAGATCTTTCAATTATATTCGTAAGAGAAGATTCTAGAAGTCGTGCTGCTGGGTCGGTGGGTCTACTCAGATTTTCTGCCATCCGGAAAGGTGGTCCCACGTCCCTTCCCATCCACCAGCACCAAATAGAACCCACTCTTTTTATTGTTATTATTAACTTGGAACATCTTGAACACAGAGGGAAGTAGGCAGAACCAATGGTACAAAGACCCTGTAGCCTTTGACCTTCAACAACAAAGGTTGCTGTGGCCAGTCCTGCCCACCTCCTCCACCTCCCTGTGCCCTGGGACCAGATTCTAGCCACAATACTAGTTCCGCTGTAATTGTTTCCATCTGTCCTCCCAAAGAAGCGGCATAAAAAGCATAACCACAATACAATAGTCAGCCCTCAAACAAAATTTACAATGATCCCTTATTTATGAACCTCTAGTCTCTGATCAAATCCCTCTGCCTCTTCAACCTCACAGATGACTGTTTTCGTTTTGCTCGGGTTTTGCACGATGTGTTTGAGTTGGGTGCATGCGGGGTCCGTGTACCAGGCTGGCTTTTCCGTCCTGGGTCTCCGATTGAGGGTCTTCCTCCCCCTATACTCCTCTGCAGTGAATTTTCAAGAAGCTAGTTCGTTCGTACAGTCTGTGTCAGCGTGTTGCTCTTTGCCTCTCCCAAGTCTCACCGGCTGCTCTTGCCTCTGTCTAGGATGTGTAGGTCTGTCCTCACCCCTTTCCTTCCAAAAAGCCCGTGTCTTCTAAGTTCATGACTGCAGTCACCGTCCACAGTGATTCTGGACACAGAAAAGAAAGCCTGTCACTGCTAGACCGTGTATTAAAAAGCAGAGACATCACTGTGCCAACAAAGGTCCGTATAGTCAAAGCTACGGTTTTTCCAGAAGTCATGTACAGATGTGCGAATTGGACCATGAGACGGCTGAGCACCAAAGGATTGATGCTTTTGAACTGTGATACTGGAAAAGTCTCTTCAGTGTCCCTTGGACTGCAAGGAGATCAAACCAGTCCATCCTAAAGGAAATTAACCTTGAATATTCATTGGAAGGACTGATGCTGAAGCTGAAGCTCCAATCCTTTGGCCACCTGATATGAAGAACTGACTCACTGTAAAAGACCCTGATGCTGGGAAAGATTGAAGGCGGGAGGAGAAGGGGGTGACAGGGGATGAGATGGCTGGATGGCACCGCTGATTCAGTGGGCCCAGGGATGGTGCAGGACAGGGGTGCCAGTCTGCTGCAGTCTGTGGTGTGGCAAAGAGTCGGACGCGACTGAGCGACTGAGCAGCGACGTCAGCCTGCCTCGGTTCCTGGGCGGGGAACTGAGATCTTGGTATTTACTATAATTGCTGTTGATCCAGAAGCTTGATCAGATTCAATTTTGATTTTTTTGGCAAAAGTTCTCTCTTAATCCCTGCCAGTCTGACCTTTGCACTGACTTTGTGGCTTTAACATGTGGGCCCCACATTGCGTTTCTGATGTGTGTTATCGGCCACGTTTGTCCTTCATGAATGCTCTCTGGGTGTATTTCTGTTGGGGTGCTTCTTTTTGTTATATTTTTAGGAGTTCTTTAAATATTAAGGGTGTTATGTCTGTTTTCCTCTCATTTGTTACCCATAGTTTTCCCCATTTATAATTTCTCACATTCTTTTCAGTGACGTCTGTGGCATCATGTTGCAGGTTTTAGCTGTTTTAACTCTTGGCCTCCTTTAGCGTGCCTCTAGCCTTGGAGCCACTCAAGAAAGACCTTCCTTTGCCCAAGATCATGTACGTTACGTGAACTGACATGTAAATTCTGGCCTACATTTTTGCATGATTCCGTTTCATGTTTTAAATTTTAGTTTTGGCTGCACTGGTCTTCCACTGTGAGCAGGCTTTTCTCCGGTTGTGGCGTCAGAGGCGGCTCTTGCGGTGGGTGGGCTTCTCCCTCTGGTGGTCCCTTACGAGTCACGGGCTCTAGCGCACAGGCTCAGTGGTTGGCACACTCGGGCTTAGCTGCTCCTGGCATATAGGATCTTTTGGACCAGGACAAACTGGTGTCCCCTGCATTGCAAGACAGATTCTTAACCACTGGACCCCCAGGGAAGCCCCTGATTTCACTTTTAACACATAAAACTTTGTGCTTTAGCTACAGAGTTTTAGGGCCTTAAGGGCGATATATCTAACTTTGTTTTTCTCCAAATATTAACCAATCATTCTTTTTTGGAGGGGAGGTTGTGACATGTCTTATTGAAGCATAACCTATACACATAAATGGATTTTATTTACCTACGTAGCAAAACAATGGTGCTGAAAGTAATGTTTTCTCTTACTATTAAAAAAAATTGATTTTATATTGGAGCGTAGTTAATTGACATCACTGTATCCGTTTCAGAGGCACAGAAAGTGACCGTCACACATGCACAGGCCTCGGTCCTCCTTCCGGCGCCTCTCCCCCTCAGGCTGTTACAGGGTGCTGAGGGTAGTTCCTGTGCTGAATAGTAGGTCCGTGTTTGTTTATTTTATGTGTAGCCGTGTATGTAGTTAACCCCAAACTCCTAATTTATCCTGCCTCCCCACCTTTCCTTTTTCTGTTGTAGACATGAACTTGTTTTCCATATCTGTAAGTCTTTCTCACAGATGCAGAAGGTCATTTGCGTTATTTTTTTAGATCCCACGTCATGGGTGAGGCCGTGTGGCGTCTGCCTGGCTTCGCCGTGCATGATCATCTCCGGGCCCAAGCGCGCTGCTGCAGATGCTTTCCTTTCTCTCTCTCTTTCTCTCTCTCTCTCTTTCTTTCTTTCTTTCTATTTGGCTCTGCTGCGGTCCCTCTTGCCTAGCCTCGCTTCTGTGGCCTGTGCTTTTGGTATCACATTACATGCCACAGGGGGCTTCCCTGGTGGCTCAGCTGGTGAAGAAGCCGCCTGCCATGCGGGAGACCTGGGTTTGATCCCTGGGTTGGGAAGATCCCCTGGAGAAGGGAAAGGCTACCCACTCCAGTATTCTGGCCTGGAGAATTCCATGGACTGTAGAGTCCATGGGGTCACAAAGAGTCAGACATGACTGAGCGACTTTCACTTCACTGCATGCCACGCGGTGTCATTGCCAAGATCAATATCATGAAGCTTTTGCCCTATGTTTTCTTCTAGAAGTTTTACAGTTTTGGATCTTTAATCCATTTTGAGTTGATCTGTGTGTGGTATAAGAGTCCAGCTTTATTATTTTGTGTGAGGATATCCAGTTTTCCAGCACCATCTGTTAAAGAGACGGTCCTTTCCCCATTGTGTATTTTTAGCACCTGTGTCAAAGATCACTTGACCTTTACGTGCATGGGTTTACTTCTGAGCTCTTTATTCTGCTACATATATCTGCCCTAATACCAGTACATATTTCTTTTTTATTACATAGCTTTGTAATATATTTTGAAAACAGAAAGTGTGATGAAGAGATGCATATGAAGAGATGTTTAACATCACTGATCATCACAGAGATGTGAAGCAGAACCTCACTGAGATAGCACTGAGCTCCTGCTGGGATGGAGCAATAGATACTGCTGCGTCACTTCAGTCGTGTCCAACTCTGTGCAACCCCATAGACGGCAGCCCATCAGGCTCCCCCGTCCCTGGGATTCTCCAGGCAAGGACACTGGAGTGGGTTGCCATTTCCTTCTCCAACGCATGAAAGTGAGAAGTGAAAATGAAGTCACTCAGTCGTGTCTGACTCTTAGCGACCCCATGGACTGCAGCCCACCAGGCTCCTCTGTCCCTGGGATTTTCCAGGCAAGAGTACTGGAGTGGGTGCAATAGGTACTAAGTGTTCACAAAGACGTGGAGAAATTAAAAATGCACACAGCGGATATGAGTGCAAAATGGTGCAGCTGCTGTGAAAATAGCATGGAGGTTCACCCAAAAGTCAAAAATAGGGCTTCTCTGGCAGCCCAGTGACTGGGACTCTACGCTGCCACTGCTGGGGTGAGAGTTTGATTCCTGGCTGGGGAACTAAGATCCTGCATGCCACACAGTGTGGCCAAAAAAGTAAATGCAAAAATTTTATAAACTGATGCAAAAAAAATCCATGATGAACAAAAAAAATTAAAAGAATTAAAAATAGAACCATCAGATGATCCAGCAATGCCAGTCCTGGGTATTCAGCCAAAGGAATGGAGGTCAGGACCTGGAAATGAGAGCACGCCTCATCACGGCAGCCCTGTTCACAACAGCGAGGCCTGGGGACTAGTGCATGGCTGTGCGTGAGTGCTCTAAGTCATGTCTGACTCTTTGCAACCCCATGGACTGTAGCCCGCCAGGCTCCTCTGTCCATGAGATTCTCCAGGCAAGAATACTCGAGTGGCTTGCCATTTTCTCCTCCAGGAGATCTTCCAGACCCAAGAATACAACCCACGTCTCCTGCGGCTCCTGCATTGCAGGCGGCTTCTTTACCACCTGAGCCACTGGGAAAGCCCGGTTAAATGGCCGTCAGCTGATAAACGGATAAATTAGTCAGCTGATAGATGGGTAAAGTCAGCTGATAGACAGATAAAGTCAGCTGATACCCGGATAAAGTCAGCTGACACACGGATAAATTAGTCAGCTGATAGACAGGTAAAGTCAGCTGTTAGATGGATAAATTAGTCAGCTGATAAACAGGTAAAGTCAGCCGATAGACGGATAAAGTCAGCTGATAGACGGATAAATTAGTCAGCTGATAGACAGGTAAAGTCAGCTGATAGACGGATAAAGTCAGCCGATAGATAGATAAAGTCAGCTGATACACGGATAAATAGAGTGTGGGGCATGCACACAGTGGGATATTACTCAGCCCTAAAGAGAAGGAAGCCCTGCGTTGCGTGGCCGCCTGGATGGCCCTGGAGGGTATCACGCTAAGGGAAATCCGTCAGTCACAGAGGAATGAGTGTTGCCTGATCCCGCCGATACGAGGAAACGAGAGTCGAGCTGATAGCAGCCGGGAACAGAATGGTGGGGGCCGGGCTGGGGAGGGACGCAGGGTGGTGGGTGCCAGGTGGGTAGAGTTTCGGATGCGCGAGGTGGCCGATCCCCGGGGCTCTGCTGCGCAGCAGAGAGTCTGTGTCCACCACGCTGTGTGCGCTGCACACACAAAGCCCTGGAGAGGCTGGATCCCATGTTAAGTGTTCTCAGCACAGTAAGATTGGAAAGAGCGCGGGCCCTTGGGGGAGGCTGCCCTCACCGCTGGTCTTTGCTCTCAGTCCTGGTGCTGCCCGCCCCACAGGGCCCTGCAGTCCGGGGTGGCCGCCGAAGGCCCTCTGCACCCTCTCGCATGGCCAGTGGCTTCTCGACCGGAGCGGGAGCGGACTTTCCACAAAGCCTCTTTGTCCCCCCAGATGGTTCCACTTAGGCTGTGGTTTCCCTGGCATCCGGGGTAATTGAAAGAGGCGCTCACAACCCCTGGTCCACAAGTCCAGGCTCCGGAGCCGCCTGGCTGGCCGTTGTGCCAGCCCGGCCCGCAGAGCATCCCACGGCCTGCGAGCTGGGCCTCCGACCTCGCATTCAACAGCAGAACCTGAACAGATGCACATACCCCAGTGAGGGCCATCACGGTCTGAACCCTGCTCTGGGAAAGGCCAGAGGCTCCCCCTGGAAGACCTGACTGTGCCCCCAAGACCAGTGAACAACAGTGACAGGCCCAGCACCTCCCAGAGGCCCTGAGGCCACTGAGCCTCATTTACATCCTCTCAAGCTCGGCCTCTCTTAAGAAACTTGGGTCTTAACAAAAAAGATGTATTGAGAAAATTCGTATAAATGTGTAAGAGGCCCAGGGTGCCGTCCGCGTGGCCCTCAGACTCGTGTTTCTCGGACTCATGTGAAGCGAGTTCACGCGCTCCATCTTCTTTGAGGCAGGAACCGCCACGTGGGTTCCCCATTCCTTTCACAAACCGTATGTGTGGGCGTCTTGCTGTGGCGACACCTAGTTTTCTCCTCCACTTTGCCTGCATGTCGTGGCTCCTTGTTGTCGACCCCCTGGACGCCAGGTTTCCCTGTCCACTGTCCCCAGAGTTTGCTCAGACTCGTGCCTGTTGAGTGGGTGATGCTATCTAACCGTCTCATCCCCTGCCGCCTCCTCTCCTTTTGCCCTTGTGCCTCAGTGACGTTTATAAGTTATGGATGAGGCCAGGTCACGGTGCCTTTGCCCTCCGCCCCGTGCAGTCCCAGGGCGCCCGTTCACCTCTATCTACCGGTCCCCTCGCAGAGCCCTGGGGAAGGCTGGCCTTAGAGGGCGGGGGTGGGGTTTGCTCGGGCCAAGTGGAGGCACGGATGGTGCTTTGCTCATCGGTGTCCCAGAGCTGGGCAGGGCTCCTGGCCCCAGGCCGCTTCGGTGAGTATCCGCAAGGTCAACTGAAACCAGTTTCTTTTAAAAATATTATTAATTTACTCTTGGCTGTGCTTCGCTGCCGGGCAGGCTTTGCTCTAGTTGCAGCGAGCGGGGGCGCCTCATCCCTGTGTGGAGCTCAGAGCACAGGCTGCGGGTTCTTAGGCTGCAGCTCCTGGACCCCAGAGCATAGCCTCGACAGTGGTGGCTTGCGGGCTGAGCTGCTCCGAGGGGTCTGCACGGATCAGGGCTCGATCCCGGGTTGTCCTGCATTAGCAGGTGGTTCTTTACCACTGAGCCGGCAGGGGAGCCCCCGGAACTGATGTCTAATGAGCTTCTGAATGTCAGGAGCTCAGGCCACCCATGTGTTCCACTAGCGGGGGCTTGGGGCTTGCTGGGAGGGGCCCACTGAGGCTGGTCCAGCTCCTGGTCCTGTTCCCACAGCTCCGACCTCCCAGCCGAGCCCACCACCTGCTTCCCGTCCCCAGAGCCTCCCTGCCTCTGTCCGGGGTGACCCTGGCCTGCTGAGAAAAGCCATGCGTGCGCACTGCGGAGGCCGGAAACAGAGCACACGGGGACCAGGGCCAGGTGGTTGGAGGTGGGAGCCCAGGCCGTGCCAGGAAGCCAGATGCCTCCTCCTCACTGCCCCGAGGGCTGAGATCAAACACTTGGAGAGCACGTGCCCAGGCTGGGCCTCCTCCCCACCCCGGCTGCCCCCAGGGACTCGGCTGGGACCGCGATGAGGATGGAGCCCCAGTTCCAGGGCGTACAGCCGGGGGCCTCTGCGTCAGTAACACAGTCCAGTAACAGCGCATGTCCCAGCTCCCTGTGTCACGTGTGAGCTCTCTCCACGACGCATGGGCTGTGTACGTCCATGAGAAAATCCCGTGGACTTCGGGGAACTGTGTGACTAGGCAGATCCCAGTGGTCCTCAGAGCCTGAAGCTGACCGAGCTCCCTGCAGGCTTAGCCTCCCCAGACCCCTGCGCCTGGAGCAACAGCCAAACCCTCTCACCCTGCACCCCAATTCGGGGGCCCGCAGAGTTGTCCCAGGGCCACAGCCCAAGCAAATGCAAGAGGCTGTGATGGCCCCGGCAGTGGGCACAGGGGCCTCAGCCCATCCAGCCAGGGCAGTGACGGGGTGGGGGTACAGGGGTGCTGGTCTGGGGCGGGGCACAGGGGAGGAGGCTGCCTGCCCCCAATCAACCTGCCGGCCTGCCCAGTGGGTGGGTGCCCAGAGAGGCAGGCTGCCCGCTCAGCCTTGGTGGGCAGGGCCCGAGAGGGGACAGGGCCAGACCAGCCCTCACTCCCCTCCCTGCCCTGCAGCCACCACAGGGAGCTGGGCAGACCACCAAAAGTTCTTCTGTGATGAGCTCCGAGATGAAGGCAGACAGCAAACCGGGCCCCAGCGCGGAGGAGCCGGGAGGGGCGCCAGGTCGCTGACGCGAGCGGGAACTTTCCCCTGGCCTTCTAGGGCACAGAGGCGGTCTGCTGTGTGCCCCGAGCGTCTGAAGAGGCGAAGCACACCCATCCTTCAGAAGAACTGCGTCATTTCCCTGGAGCTCATTCCAAGACGAAACTCTTCTGGTGGATGTTTGTGTAAATGACGTTGACGGGAGGTGGGGAACGTCCCCGCCTGGGGCACCAGCGCCTGTGTGCTCAGGCGCGAAGTCGTGCCCGACTCTTTTGTGACCCGTGGACTGTAGCCCACCAGGCTTCTCTGTAGCCCACCAGATCCTCTTCCAGGGAATCTTCCCGATGCAGGGACTGAACCCACGTCTCCTGTGTCTCCAGCATTGGCAGGCAGATTCTTAACCACTGCCTCACCTGGGGCACCGGAGGGCTGTGTTAAATGCACACACAGGGAAGCGAGGCCAGGGTGTCGTCAGTCTCAGCAACAGGAGTCAGAGGAAGTGGGGGGGCGCACCCCTGCCTGCGTCCCCCCAGCTTCCTGGGGTCTGCTTTGCAATGCAGCTGGAGCCTGGAAGCCTGGAAGGCTGGTGTCTGGGTTACTTATAAACGGGAGATCCAGGCAGGTTACAGAGCTGTGGGCACTGCCCAGGGCTGAGGCAGCCCCTGGGAAGCATAGGGCTGGTGGGGCCCCTGGTCTCCCCCATTTTCCTGGCTGTGTCCCCACCAGGCACGCAGCCTTGAGAAGAGTCTCCAGGGTCCTGTGAGGACTCTCAGGAGGAGAGAGAAAGAGCAGGCTACCTTTATTATCCCGGCGGCAGTAAGATCCTGTTCCCTGATGGACACTAGAGCTGCACGGCAAGGCACGTGCCAGCTTTGTCCCCACTTTACAGGTGAAAAGGTCAAGTCCAGAGAGGCTGCAGAGTGCACATGTGGGTCATCTGAGGTCACGCAGTAGGTCGGTGGCTGCTCTTGGAGCCCAGCTGCGTATCAGCAAGTGTGCGGGTCACCCACAAGGCGGCAATGTGATAAGCAGGGTGGCCCTCGTGGGTGGAAGACCCACTTGGATAAGAGTGTCTGCCTTTCCTTGCAGAGTTTTATTGCCTGTGGTTCAGAACACAGTTGTGCATGCACACACACACACACACACACACACACACGCACACACCCCTGAGGTGCAATTCACACTGCCCACTGCCCCACCCTGGAAAGGTAAGGGGCCTCCCAGTGGGAGACCTAACTAGCCTCTCCCCAGAGACCCGAGGCCCCACGCGGTGTGGAGGGGACCGACTGAACGACCTTCTCGTCCTCTGTCTAACGCTCACGCCGCGTTGGAGCAGGTGGAGCTGCCAGCGGCCTCGATGCTCGGGAAACACGCCCAGCGCGTGGCAGGGGCGGCTGGCAGCCGGCACCGTCCGTGACTTATCGGAGGATGGCAGCTTTACATATTTAAAAGGAGCATGGCCGGCTTCCTATCTGAAGTATGTTTCCCTGGAGAGACCACCACCATTTGATCTATTTTTGATTAAAATGTAAAAATTAAAAATTAAATCAAATGGTAGTATAAGTCCTCGGGGAAAACACACTTGAGTTATGAAATATTCCCCACAGTAACCTTGAGACTCTTACGGCAGCATTGTCTCATCTGTAGGTGGTCTTTTTATGTCACACGTAATTAAAATAAATTGCGGGGAGCTCCCCCGAATGCCTCCCTTCAGATGTGTGGCCTGCAGGCTGGGCCCCTTGGGCAAGTCTTGGTGGGGGAGGCGCCAGCCGAGGGGCCTGGCAAGGTTGCCCAGCCAGCCTGGGACCCAAGGGCACCCACTGCAGCCCCTTCCCTGCCGAACCCCCTCGAGCAGTCTCATCCCACCCCCGTCGGATGAAGGATCATGTCCTTCCCACTCAAAGAGCCGCAGCGCAGTTCCTGTACCATCACCAGATAACGGATGCCGCCCCAGAAACCAAACCAGATGCAACTGGATTTCCTAGGAAAACGTGCTTTGCAGAGTCTAATCTACAACTGATTTGTATCGAACAACTACTTTGTCAGTCTGCCTGGGGATAGGGGAGCGCATTTGATGCATTTAGGGGGCGGTCGCCCCACAAGCAGCCACACCAGCGCTTGCATCGGCGACCCCGCCTCTCTTGGACAGAGCTTCTGAGTCGTGACTTGCCCAGCATTGCGCGGGCGTGGCTGGGCACGCTGGAGCCGCCTCATCACCCTTCCTTGTCTGCATTCATTTTTCTTGAAGCCTCTGCTTCAAATGAAAATTCCCCAGAAGAGAAACGTTTCTGGAATGAAGGTCTTCACGCAGCTCCCATCGGCGCTGTGCCATGGATTCTAAGCAAAGGATGCCGGCTCGGGGTGGGCGGGGTGCTGCGGAGATGCCGAGTCCAGTGTTGGAGCGCCCGAGGGCTGTGGCTGGCCCTGTCGTCAGCACACTGGGGGAGGGGGGCGTGCTGTTTTAATTACCGACTAGTGCCAGACACCTGACACGCTTGAGCCCCCCTTCTGCTCTCAAACGTGCTGGTGGCACGGCCTGGCCCACGGGAAGCAGTCCCGGCTGTCGTGGTTTGGGAAGGCCGTCTCCTGAGGAACATGGGCTGAGCCTTGCAAGCAGGAAGGGGCATGCCTTTAGTGCGAGTTCAAGGCGAGATGCCTCCCTCACAGCCTGCCCTGCAGGGAAGGCCGTCAGAGCCCCCAGGGGCCAGGCCTGGGCTGGCGGAGCCGGCCCCCGCCCTCCAAGAAAGCCAAACCTTCTGAATGGGGTCCGACACTTTCTCCAGGGGGTGGACTTGTTCACCGGGACAGGCCCCCTGCCCTGCCCATGGTCTAATGACCCCTGGAGCCCATGGAGAAGAGGCAGCAGAGGATGCCAGTTTGGGGGCCTGGCCGGCCGGCCTGACCAGCCCCCTGCGGGGCGGGCGCTGGGACGCGTCCTGTCCTGCTGAGCCTCAGCCAGTGGCAGGAGGAAGGCGTGCACCAGTTTACAGACTCTTCTAAGAATGTGCGTTCAGTCCCGCTGGTGGATTTTGCATTTTCTAGCGTATTTCCTCAGTCAGTTGCCTTGGTTCCGCCCAAACTGCCCGACCTGGCGACACTGGCAGGATGCCCTTGGCACCTACCTGGTGCCTCCGAGCACTTTCTCTGATTTCACCCTGACACTAGGCCAGCCCTGATGTCCGAGGCGATGGCCTCCCTCGTGCTGGGCCAGCTCCGTCTGATGGTTCCCCCCCTACCCGATGCCCACTGATGCCTCCGCCTAGGGCTTGTGTCTGTGTGCACATGTACACACATCAGTGTGTGTGCGTGTGTGTGTAGACGGTTAAAATCATACACGAATCTCCTCTAACCTTCATTTCCACTGACCACTACGTCCTGGATGTCCCCTCAGTGGACATAGCTCACCAGCCCAGGTCTGGCTCGCTGTTTCAGGACCCACATATTTACATCGATTATATGAACAATAACTCACGTTGCCGGAATCCTGTTGATAGACACTTGGGGTTTTGCTATAGCTATTTCTTGTAAGTTTAAAAATAAAAGTCAGATCTATTAGATATTTTACTATCAACTTGGCAAGAAGTTTTAAAAAGCAAAACACTTGGTGCTGGTGAAGATGTTGGAAAATAGGCATTCAGTCCCTGTTGACAGCAAAGAAAAGAGTTGCAATCATTTTGGAAGACAACTGGCAAAATCTTTTAATGGGTAAAATGCCCCTTCTCTCGGCTCAATTCGTCACCCTCCTAAGAAGTCGCTTCTGTGCACAGGTTTATGCCCAAAGCTGCACTGTGAGCTTTGGAAGGGACCACTGTCTTCTCTCCCTTCTGGGGTCAAATATCCTATGTGGGGACAATGACACCTGTCAAGGCCCCTGAAGGTTTCAGTTTGTGAAGCCTCCTGCACTCGCGATGCCC
>SJYF01001869.1:1169797-1180717 GCA_006410515.1 Procapra przewalskii | reverse complement strand
CCCCCTCTCTGTGGGTCTCTAGCTCACTCCCATGGTCTTTTCTCCTTCTGTTCTTTTGAAGAAGGCCCATTACCCTGGGATGCAGGCAGCGTGGGCCAGGCCAGGGGAGAATCACCGAGGAGTCCATTGCTGTCGTTTCTAGTAAGGAGAATTTGATGCCGGTACAGAATTTGAAGTCCGTGAACCAAATGACCCACTGCCTGAGATGTTTTGCAAAAGCAGCCTTGCTACGACCTTCACCTTGGAGAAACCCCAGTGTTCACATGTGCCTTGCCCTGCAGACCAGCAGATGCTGCCACACAGTCAGGGCTCCTTGTGGACTGCCAGCACAGGCTGGCAGGCAGGGGCGGCCCTTTAGCTCAAAAGGGTCTAGGGGCTGAGGGTGCAGGGACCAGGGCCTTCTATGCTGCTGGCAACTGTTTCCCAGAATTCCCTAAGAAAGGAGGCACCCAGGCTCAGGCTGCTCATGGCTTCATCTGTGCATCCACTCTCACCCTCGCCCCATGAAGAGGGAGAGAGGCAGAGGAGGAGGCCGTCCTGGGCACCCTGACTGGCTGAGCTGTTGAGAGACTGGAGCTCCTGGGCTGTCTCCCGCTGACAGGGGACTGCTTCCGCAGGCCGGCTGGTGTCCCATCCCAAGCGCTGTACCATCAAGGCTGTGTGACTTGCTGCGTTTCTGAATGAATCACGCTCATTGGCGCTCTGGGGATGGCAAACTGGTGGTAGCCGACTGTCTTCCTTAAAGGCATCCAGAGTGCACTGGGGACGGCCACGGACCCAGACACCACAGTGTGTGAAAAGCCAAGAGGTCTCCTTGAGATAAAAGGCCTTTTTATTGTCTGCGGTGTCTGGATGAGGAAACAGGCCCAGGTCGTGAGCTGACTTCCAGGGTCACCCAGATGGGCAGACGGGACACAGCAGCACTGAGCCGGGTTCTGGCCACCAGGGCGGCCAACCGCCCTGATCTGTCTTCAGCCGAGGGTTTCCTGGGACCTGTGACTCCCAGTGTTTACAGGGATGTTCCGGGCAAACCGGCCCCAGCTGGTCGCTAGGCAGCAGCTCCCAGCTCCTCCCCAGGTGCTGCCTGCCGCCGGGACTGTCCCCACACCCACCCTCCTCCTTGATCAGAGGCCCCCAGGGGATCACTTCTTCCTGGGCTGCCATCTCCGCGTCCTTCCTTTATCAAAGCCTGGCATGGAAGGGCACACACAGTCAGTGTGCTCTGAGCCACACTGGACTGACGTAGGCAGGGCTAGTAGACAGTAGTCGGGGGCCGCCCAGGCCAAATTCACAAACGGGGCTGTCCAGGGCTAAGGCAGGGGCCCAACTTTGTTCGGCCTGGCAAGAGTGGGAAGGGCGCCCTCCAGGGCACCCCCTCGCGCTCCCTGCTTGCCCTGTGGGCCTTGGCATCCTACCATTTACACTGAGCAAACAAACAAAAGAGCCGAAAGTGTGAGCCGCTCAGTCGTGTCCCACTCTTTCTGACCCCGAGGACTGTAGCCCGGCAGGCTCCTCTGTCCATGGGATTCCCCAGGTAAGAATACCCAGGTAAGGGAGTGGGTGGCCAATCCCTTCTCCAGGAGACCTTCCCAGCCCAGGGACTGGACCTGCGTCTCCTACATTGCAGGCAGATTCTTTTTCATCTGAGCCACGGTAAAGCCTGGAAAGCCCCGAAATGAGCACACTGGCTAACAACACAACCCACACAGATGGTGTCCCTCCCAGGCTTCCTGCCTATGTCCAGAGGCGAAGTCTGGAGGGAAAGTCACTGCAGGCTAAGATGGACCTTGGCAGCGGCCACAGGGACCTGCTGGTTGGGCTGACACCTGGGCAGGAGCTGGGGCCAGGGGCCAGGTGGTCCTGATGCCACCAGGCACGAAGGAGCGGCCGGGACAGGACTCACAGGCCAGCGGGCTTTTCCGGACCTGCCTTCTTCTCTAACGAGCACGTTTCTCTTCCGATGAACGACACACGACTGAAGATTTGTTTCTCAAAAATGAGACGTTCTGAACCGGAAACTTCAGTCTGGACCTCCTCCGGGCCCCCGGCCCCCACTGGCCCGGACGCCTTAGGACCCAGTCTTTCCTCTTCACCTGGACCCGGTGGAGTTGGCGCTCATGTTTCTCTCTGTCACGAAAGAATTAAAGACAGCATCTTGGGTTGGAAGCAATTGTGGAGGGTGGAAGTTTCTGGCCTGGCAAATAAATTGGATTTAAGTATATTACAGTCCTAATCTTTTTCTGCCTCTCTCCAGACGGTCTCTGTACATGGAAAAATGAGAATGTATTCGCAGACAAAGCGTGACCTGAGGGAGAAGCCTGCCGGAATCTGGATTTTCAATAACATAAGACAATAAAGCTTAGACTTCTAACCTGCTGCAATATGGTCCAAGTATAAAGAGCTTAGCTGCTAATAAAAGGGAAGGGGCTCCCCCTCATATCTGCAGATCCAGACCCCCCAGAAGGACACTTCATAAAGATCATAACGGGTTAGCTGGGATCATGCAGACACGGGCCCCTTGTTGACCGATTGTCTGACAGTTGTCACCTACGGGTCTGATATTAATAAGTCCCGCGTTGATTTCCTTGGGGTATTTTTGTCCCTTTAATTGCACATCCTCCTGTTGTGACCTACACTGGGCAACACACTGGGCTACAGTTACCTGGTGGCAAGACACACTCGTATGTGCGGCGGCCCATCCTCAGCGAGGGGTGACTCCGCAGCGGCCAGACTGTGGGGAGGCCAGGCTCTTGGGACACAGGACAAAGCCGACTGCCTCCTCCCAGAAGGTCAAGCACTCTGACTCCTTTTTCAGAAAAGGGGAGCTGGTGAAATTCAAGATTTTAAGTGATCCATCTCTGATATTGTTTATCAAATATTTTACCAGGGGATGAATGGGTTGTCAAGCTGGTCCCTAGACAGTGTAATTGAGGCAAATTGCATAAATATGCTGCATCAATATGGCTGCATGAATCAAGCCTGGTTAAAAGTGTTCTTTGATATTAAAATGAGCCAGCAACATGGCTGCAGAGAATTGTAACAGCCAGCAGGCTTTCTGCCTGTCCATCCTCTCCCGCCCAGCTACCCGGACTCTGTGGAGGCTCAGGGCTGGCCCATGCTCTTCAGTGTTGTCTGTGCTTTAAAACCTCTCCGATGGCTCAGATGCTAAAGAATCTGCCTGCAATGCAGGAGACCCAGGTTTGATCCCCGGGTGGGGAAGATCCCCTGGAGAAGGAAACGACATGGAAGCCAAGTTTCCCAAAACATTCCAGTTCTGTTGGTTCCAGGTGTTGCTTCTTCCCTCCACCTGCAACTCAGAAGAGCCAATCCCGTTCCATGGACGGCAGAGCTCTTGAAGTTTTCGTTTCTGTGGCTGCTCCCTGGAGTGAGCTGTTTAGCTGTCTTGAAGCCAGGCCATGCTCTAGGGACCCAGACACTAGTGATTCACACCCGCATGGAGCCGCAGCTACTCCTCTGTCTTGTCATCAAATATGGGCCACTGAGACGTGGGTGGAGACAGCGGCTGCTGAGCAAGGAGCCCTCCTCTCAGGTGAGGTGCCAGGCAGGGCTTCTAAACAGGCTCCAGCCGTGGCTCTGGGAGCTTCAGAGAGAGCTGCCCACCTCTGAGTCAGGTTCCCGGGGCTCCCAGGGGGCAGTGCTGACCTACAGACAGAGTCTGCAGAGCCATCTGGACCCCTCTCTGCAACACGGGAACTGTCCCACTTGGTACTTTTGGATCTGTGATGGGAGGTTCTAAGATCTGGTGGTGCTCGTGACCTACTGGGCTTGGAGGACCAGAGCCTAACACCTAAACTGAGCTCCTGGTCAGACAGGCTGCCGTGGAAAGTGGGCACCAGACGTGCTGCTCAGCAGCGCCATGGCTGCATCTGCCAGAGCCTGCTTCCCTGCCAGACTACAGGGGCAGCATGGGACCACTGAGTGGGTCAACTGAATTAACTGCAGTCTTTAAAGAGAGGGTGGTCCTTAGCCTTGGAAGGGTGGTGTAACAGAATGAATTCCTTCCTTCTCAAAATTTATACCCTGAAGTCATAACTACCAGTAATTCAGAATGTGACTCTTTGGAGAAAGAGTCTTTAAAAGTATTTTGGATTAAATGAGGCTTACTAGGGTGGGTCCCCATCCAATGCAACTGTTGCCTTTATAAGAAGAGATCAGGACACAGACATACACAGAGAAAAGGCACACACAGGGAGAAGGTGGCCATCCATTGGGTTGGCCAAAAAGTTCTTTTAGATTTTTTCTGTTAGGTGTTACAGAAAAACCCACATCAACTTTTTTGGCTAATCCAATACATGCCAAGGGAGAGAGACCTCAGAAAAAAACACACCTGTTGACACCTTACTTTTGGACGTTGAGCCTCGAGTGCTGTGAGAACATAATCTTCTGCTGTACAAGCCACACAGTGGCGGCACCCTCAGCAGACTGGTACAGGCAGGCTTGCCCACAGCTGGCTCTGCCCTCAGCCTAGGAGGCTGGCGTCTTACTCCTCAATATCTTCTGAAGGTGTTTCTGCCCATCACTAAGGGACCTGCTCAGAGGCCTCCCAGCTTTGCGACAGATGTGCACAAGAAACAAGCATACAGGTATGGCCAAGTGATCTCCTACTGGACTGAACCCTCTTGCACATAAAGACTAAAAACTCTGCAAAATAAGAAAACACTCTACCCAAATCTCTGGCCGATCCCTGACCCACACAGGGTTGTAGGCAGACTCCAGGCAGTTTAGCTAAAATAAAAGATCTGCACTGTGATTTGAGCTGATGCTAAAGGCACAAAGTTGGCAGTTTGAATCCAATCATGTTAACTCTCTACACAAACAAACAAACAAAAAACCCAGCATTCTCTGGAGGAGTGGAATAGACTCCAGGATTTCTGCAACATAACAATCCCAACACGTGGTATTCAGGATACAAAATAAAATCACTTGAGATATGAAAAAAAAAAACCCACAGGAAACTGTGACCCAGTCTCAAGATAAAGTCAATCAACTGAGAATGATCCTGAGATGATCCCAAGATGTTGGATTTAGGAGATGACTGTTAAGAAGATATTACAGCTATATTCACTTAAGTAAAGAAAAATATGCTGTCAGTGAAACAAGAGATAGGAAACCTCAACTAAGGAACAGAAATATAAAAATGAGAACCACAAGAAATTCTAGAAATGAAAAAATACAGTATTTGAAATTAAAAATGGAGGCGATTAGCTTATTACCAAAATGGAGATAACAGACTTAAGAGTCAGTGAACTTCACTATAGATGAATATCAACAATCTAATCTCAAGAAGAGAGAGAAAACAGACTGAAAATTATGAAGGAATTATTATTGGAAACCTCTAGGACAAAATCAAAAGGTCTAAACATGAAATTTGAGTCACAAGGGGAGACAAAACACGGATATGTAGGAGAAAAAACATTCAAAGTTATAGTGGCCAAGAAATTTCCTAAATTAGGTGAAAGATATAAACTTGAGTTTCAAAAAGCTCAGTGAACCGCAAACAGGATAAATAGAAATAAAATCATGTCTAAACTGAAAAATCAAAAGAAAAAGCAGGTCTCTGAAGCAGCCAAAGAAAAACTATGCGCAGATACCGTCCGAGCCACTCGGGAAGACCGCACGGCACACACTGCCTATGTGCACGTACAGATGCTTTGGGAAAATAGGATTTGAGTGACTGCAGACTTCCCACTCGAAACTATGGGAGCCAGAGGGCAGTGGAACAGCGTGTCTGGTGCTGAAAGACAAACCCATTAGCCTGGGCGTCCAGGGACAGCGTCCCTTCGCACGGGAAAACACTTTCGGATTAAGGAACGCTTGGAGAGTTTGTTGCTACTTATGAGAAATACTAAAAGAAGTTCTTTAAGGGAAATGATGCCGGTTAGGAATCTGGATTTTAGGGCAGTAACGAAGAAGGTCAAAACTGGGAAATACATGGGTGAGTGTGAATGGATTTTGAAAGTCTTCATTTCTTTAAAATATATGAAAGCAAGGAATTGCTTTGCTCTGTTTAAAGCAAAGAATTATAACATTGTCTGCTGCAGTTTATGATGTATGAGGATATAATACACGTGGCAGCTGTAGATGAAAGGTGTGGGGACATACAGGCCTATAAAGTCATGAGGTTTCTGCATTCACGTCGGCTAGCACAGTGTTAACTCTATCTAGACTGAAAAGTCAAGGACATGTTGTGTATATTTCGATCCCTAAGCAACGACTAGTGGTCTAAGGTACAGTGTTAGTCGCTCGGTTGTGTCTCTTTGTGACCCCATGGACTGTAGCCCGCCATGCTCCTCTGTCCATGGGATTCTCCAGGCAAGAATACTGAAGTGGGTTACCATTTCCGTCTCCAGGGGATCTTCCTGACCCAGGGATCTTTACTATCTGAGCCACCAGGGTAAGGTACGGAGATACAGGTAAAACACATAGATAATTGAAATGGATTTTTAAAAAAATATTCAAGTAATCCAGAAGAAGGCAGAAAATGAGGAACAGAGGTGCCCAAAAGAAAGACAACAAAGAGAAAATAAATAATAAAGCAGCAGACTTCAATCCAGCCACGTCAAAAATCATGTTAAATTTTAGTGAACTAATCATGCCAACTAAAAGCCAGACGTTGTCAGAATGGACTTTACAAAGCAAGACTTCACACCTCATACTCACTAGGGTGCTACAGTAAAAAACCCAGAAAGGGACAGGTTGCAATGATGTGAAGAAGTTAGAATCCTTGTGCACCGTTAGGGGGCAGCTGTTTACAATGTAAACACTGTGGTGATTACTCAAAAGTTAAAAATAGAGTTACCATATGATCCAGCAGTTCCACTTCTGCATATATACCAAAAAGAAAGGAAGTCAAGGACGTGAACAGAGACTTGTACTATATTCACAGCAGCGTTATTCACCGCAGCCAGAGGAGGGTAGCAGCCCATCTGTCGATCAATGGAGGAGAGGAGAAACAAAACAGGATGTGTTTTACATGTACACGGTACATTACCTGTAAGGAAACGCTGCTGCTGCTGCTGAGTAGCTTCAGTCGTGTCCGACTCTGTGCGACCGCATAGACGGCAGCCCACCAGGCTCCTCCACCCATGGGATTCTCCAGGCAAGAGTCCTGGAGTGGGGTGCCATTGCCTTCTCCGAAGGAAACACTATTCAGCCTTAAAAAGAAAGGAAATCTTGACAACCTACAACACAGATAAACCTTGAAGGCCTTATGCTGTTTCCATCACAGCCCTGAGTGCTGCGTGAGGGGCACGCACAACCCTCCACCCCCTTGGAGCCCCGAGCAGCAGACGCGCCAGGCCGAGTCCGCTTCTCGCTTCTCGCGCGCCATGACCTGCGTTGACGAAAGACAGGAAGGGAAATCCCAGACTGAGGACTGGGGCTCTCCCCTTCACTTGCATGCCGTTGCGTCCCAGGGCACAGCCCCCAGGAGCTCCGGGGCCCGGGCAGGCCTGGCCACTGCTGCCAGCTCCTCTGGTCTCTGCTCTGGGCTGCACCTGGGGTGCTCTCTGTGAGTCCAAGGCGCTGGGCCGGAGGAGGCCGGCTGGGGGGCAAGCCTGGGAGCAGGGCCAGCTCTCATGATGTCACTGGGCATCCGTCCCGACACACAGCCAGAGCTTGTCTCCTAGGTAGCAAGGGCGCAGGGGCCAGCCGACCGCTCTGCCTGACCTGGGGCGCAGGGCTCAGAGCAGGAAAGCAGGCAGAGATGCTAGCTATGGACAGGTGTTGATCGGGGTATCAGCTCCGAGTTCACGTGCCTGACGAGCCCAGAGCCCAGAGTTCTGGGGATGCCCCTCCTTCTCTCTTGTACGGCTCTCTTGAGTTCTATTTTTGTGTGATGTTGGTGTAACCACGCCAGTTCTCTTTGTTACTTGGTTTCAGGGTAGGTCTTTTTCCATCACTTGAAGCTCAGCCCAGGTTTTCATATTTCAAGTAACTATTTTAAAGGAACCTATTTAAGATGACTGTTACAGCTGGGTCTTGCTATTTAAAATTTATTTTTATTTATGGGGAAATACACTTAACATCCTGGAGGAGGGCACGGCAACCCACTCCAGTATTCTTGCCTGGAGGATCCCATGGACAGAGGACCCTGGTGGGCTACAGTCCGTGGGGTCACAGAGAGTCGGACACGACTGAGCATGTGCGCACGCACACTTAAGCTCACTGTCTCCAGGGTAATTCACCAGGCCTGAGTATATTCACATGACTGCACAGTCAGTCTCCAGAACTGCTCATCTTGCAAAAGAAAACTGTTCCCATGAATAAAGTGCCCCTTTCTCCGTCGCCCTGCAGTCCCCCAGACCACCATTCCATGTTCACCTCACAGCCCCAAGGGCTGTGAGCGTGGTGGATGGTACGAAGGAATTGGGGGTGAGGGCATGCGGCTCTCCCCACACTCAGGATTCCTTAGTCCTGTGAGTGGTCAGGACGCTGGGAGTCACGGTGCCCCACTGTTCTGTGTGGTCGGCCGATGTCACACGGGAACCTGCCTCCTGCTGGCAGACAGCGGTGGTCTCTGGCACATTTTGGGCCTGGAGTCCTTGCCACGGACACTTGTTCACATTCGGTCTGGGGCTTCACGGGGCCTCCTTTATGGCCAGCGAGTGTCAGGTGTGGGCAAGTCCCCAGGGAAGCCCTCCTCTGCTCAGGAGCATCACTGGAGGAGGAGGTAAGCCCGGAAGGCCCCATCACACGGTCCTGGCTCACTGGAGTCCCCTCCAGGCATCTGTGGGCTAGCAGGCCTGTTTCTCACTGAGGCCCGCAAGGCAACATTTCGGCTGCTGACTCCCAGGTCCCTGCTCCATTTCTGTATTTCTATGTGCACGGGGAAGTCTTTATCACCTTAATAGAACACTGAATTACTTGCTCCGCTTCCCACCAGCATCCAAACCTGAACGCTGGGAACGTTTGCACGAATCCTCGGGAGCTTGAGGGGAAAATATTTCAAATTAGGGGAATGTTCCAGTAATTGGGAGCATTTGAAATCCCCAGCCTCATCCACACAACCCTTTCCAAGTGCATTTCCAAAGAGAGAGGAAAAAGCTCCCTCACGAACATCCCTTGGAATTGCCTGACAGAGAATTCTCTGCAAGGGCATCGGGATGCCTCCTAGATTTTGTGGTGAAGGACTTGAAGCACTCAAAGGTTGGAGCCCTCTGCTGTGAACCAGGCAAGCAGTGTGAAGCCCAAGCCACACGCCAGTACCCTGGACACGACACCCGTGGCCTGTCCCCGCGGGGTCATGACATCTGCCCGGTGACCCACTGTCAGGCTGCGAGCAGATACTGTTCGCCCATGAGACCACTGTGCACAGCTGGAGCTCCCGAGCCACGTGCTGGAGAGAGACAGCCTTGTTCTCACTCCCGGGGGTGGGGGTGGGGGGCTTCCAGAAACATCCACGGTGTCCCTCGACCGGTCGACATAGATTTTGAAACAGTTATATCCATCTTGGGAGATGGCAGAAAATCAATGAATCTATTTTATAAACTGAATGTTAAGGACAAATAAAATCAGGGAAGCTTGGGTATTTGTCTGCTAGGGCAACTGTAACAAAGGGCCACAGGCCAGGGGCTGAAGCAACATGAAATGGATCTTCTCACAGTCCAAGCGGCTGGAAGGTCAAGGCCAAGGTGTCGGCAGGGCTGGGTCCCCTGAGGCCTCTGTCCCTGCCTGTGGACGTCGCCTTCTCCCTGCGTCCTCACGTGTGCGTCCTCACAGGTCTCTTCTCTGTGTTCCCGTGCCTCTTTGCATAAGGATGCCAGTCCTGGTGGATGACCTCATGACCTCCTGTAACCTCAGTCACCGCTTGAAGGTTCCGGCCCCTGGCAGGGATGCCAGAGTCACCATGGACTTGCCTCCATCACCTGACCCAGCAAATGGGGATCAGAGCAGGAGAGATGAACCACCCAGACAGTGGAAGTCTGCGGCACAGCTGGCATACGTCAAGCACGTGATCAATAAGAACAATTCAGGTCCCGGCTTTGCCAGCGAAGCCCCACCTGCTGTTTCCTTAAGTGTGTCCGAGGTTTGCTCCACCCATGAGCGGACTTGGCCACCCACTCAGGAGATGCCTCTCCAGCCAGGCGCGGAGGTGGCGGGGGCCAGGGTCACCACCAGGAGCTCAGCGGGCGAGGGACGCACATGTAGACTCGGGCGCTGACGTTCTCTGAGGCTGCCATTGAAGTGGCCTCTGCACGAGGCAAAGGGAACCCAGAGGAAGAAGCCTTCCTTAAAACAGCGGGATCTCTGTCCGCTCTCAGTCTGGAGGGCAGAAGTCCCGGCGTGGTCAGGGCTGGGGCCCTCTGGACGCTGTGCTGGCCCTTCCCGCCGGCCCTGGTTCACGGTGTTTGCCGGGGTTCCATGGATCACAGCTGCCGCCTCGTCATGTGGCCTGTGTGTTCTGTCCCTTTGTGTGCCTGTCTTCTCCTTAGAGACACAAGTCACTGGATGTGGGCCCTCCCTCCAGAATAACGTCATCTTAACCAGCTACACCTGCAGAGGTCTTTGTCTGAACATCATCACCTCCAAGGTCCTGGGTAGACGTGAGAGGTTTGGGGAGACACTGTTCAACCTGTGCAGGAAGTTTGTTGTGAACAGCAGCCCCCTTTGCCCCAGCTGGGGGGGGCACTCATTTCCCACTCTGCCACTCACCCCTGAAATACCCCAAAGCAGCCTGTGCTGATAAGGGAGTCCCGTGTTTTCTGAAGGCGCTTCTTTTCTTGCTTCTTTCTCTGGGGACAGAAGGCGAGCAGGTGCTTTCTCCCCCGGGCGGGGGGGCGACACCAAGCCCAGCATGGCGGGCCGCAGATCAGAAGGGAGGCTCCTGAGGCTGCGGTGCCCTGGCCGTTCCTGACCCTCTCTCGCCTCTGCATTTACTGTGGCTTCGACCACTCATGT
>SJYF01001869.1:1131578-1149736 GCA_006410515.1 Procapra przewalskii | reverse complement strand
TGAGTGCAGGCTGGATACCTCGCCCCACTGTGGAAGCCCACCGTGGCCGAAGGGCAGACGGAGGAGGGGATCCCCATACACTTTACAGGTAGCTGCACCCCCTGGCTCGGGAGTGCCTGCCACGGGCGTCTGGAGGCCAGCCCTGGCCTGGGAACCCAGCCTGGGACAGAGAGCCTGAGTTGGGGCTGGCAGGGCCCAGCACACCCTTCAGGACAGCCGGAGCAGCTGGCCTCTCCTCCACCAGGCCGGAGGCTGCTAGGGGGTCTCAGCCCTGACCTGTGGCCACCACTTCCAGACAGGAAAGCCCATCCTCTCTCCCTGTGCCCAGGCGAAGGGAGCCTTTCTGTTCAGGGTCACAGGAAGAGACTGGGCCCCTGGCAGGAGGGGACCCAGACTCACCATGGGGACAAGCACGTGGGTTCTGGGATGACGGCTGTAACCCCCACCTCCCCGCGGGCGGGGGGTGCATGGTGTTCGGGCGCTGCTCATAGGCGCTTGGGAGGCCGCTTGGTGTGTCTAGAAGAGGCTTCGTCTTCAGCCTCCCTGGACCTTTGTGCTGCACTGGGGCGCCGCCCAAGGACCGTGGGCCTGGGCTGAGCCCCTGAGCTGAGGGCAGTCAGGAGCAGGGCTGGGACGTGGCCCTCACAGGTCGGGCCCTGGTTTGTACCCTGGAATAGTCCTCAGCCATCAAAAGGCGGAGGCTCCTTCCTGCCACAGCCTGGACAACCTGCAAAACTGCAATACAGAGGGCAAGGAGCTAGACCAACAGCCACGTCTTATGCGGCCTCGTCCACACCAAGTGTCCGGGACTCCAGATCCAGATGCGGACAGCAGACTGAGGAGGACCAGGGGCTGGCGGGGAGCGTCCAGAGGGAGGCTGGCGCACACCACATCTTCCCAAGGATCTGCCTGGACAACCATCGATTTGAGACTGGGGGTGGTTGGAATGCCCCCTCCCTGAGCCCCAACAGGAGCAGAAGGGATTCTTCAGGGAAGACTGGAAGGCAGGGGAGCTTGGCTACAGCTCAACCAGCCGCCAACGCTGGGAGACACATGCTGGCTGTTCGTGGGTTGGTGTCTCCAGGTCTCATCTTCTGAGGTTCGCCGTGATGAGCCTGACTGTGGTCACTCGGCTTGGGTGGTAGTGGGCTTGTGTGGGTGCCTGGCATCACAGCCACCGTCTGACGGCCTCCTGTGTAATTACTATCGCAGGGATGGGGGCGGGGTGGCATGGATGCAAGGTTTCCTCTGGGGGCTTGAAAATGCTCTAGAACTGGACAGAGGGCGTGGGGGACAACTCTTGTGAACACACTTCCTGTCGTTCAGTTGCTAAGTTGTGTCCAACTCCTTGTATCTCCCTGGAATGCCGCAGGCCAGGCTCACCCGTCCTTCACTGTCTCCCGGAGCTTGCTCAAACTCGTGTCCGTTGAGTCGGTGATGCCATCCAACCATCTCATCCTCTGTCCTCCCCTTCTCCTCCTGCTTTTGCTCTTTCCCAGCATCAGGGTCTTTCCCAGTGAGTCAGTTTTTCACATCAGGTGGCCAAAGTATTGGAGCTTCAGGTTTAGCATCGGCCCTTCCAGTGAATTTTCAGGGTTAATTTCCTTTAGGATGGACTGGTTGGATTTCCTTACTGTCCAAGGGACTCTCAAGAGTCTTCTCCAACACCACAGTTCAAAAGCATCAATTCTTTGGGACTCAACTTTCTTTATGGTCCAACTCTCATATCCACGCATGACTACTAGAAAAACCGTAGCTTTGACTAGATGGACCTTTGTTTGCAAAGTAATGTCTCTGCTTTTTAATATGCTGTCTGGGCTTGTCATAACTGTTCTTCCAAGGACCATGTCTTTTAATGTCATGGCTTCAGTCACTGTCCACAGTGATTTTGGAGCTCAAGAAAATAAAATCTGTCACTGTTTCTACATTTACCCCATCTATTGGCCATGAAGTGATGGGACCAGATGCCATGATCTTAGTGTTTTGAAATATTGAGTTTGAAGCCAGCTTTTTCACTCTGTTCTTTCACTTTCATCAAAAGGCTCTTTAGTTCCTCTTCCATTTCTGCCATAAGGGTGGTGTCATCTGAGGTTATTGATGTTTCTCCCAGCAATCTTGATTCCAGCTTGTGCTTCCTCCAGCCTGGCATTTTGCGTGATGCACTCTGCACAGAAGTTGAATAACCAGGGTGACAACATACAGCCTTGATGTACTCCTTCCCCGACTTGGAACCAGTCCATTGTTCCATGTTCCAGTTCAAACTGTTGCTTCTTGACCTGCACACAGATTTCTCAGGAGGCAGGTAACGTGGTCTGGTATTCCTCTCTTTAAGAAGTTTCCACAGTTTGCTGTGATCCACACAGTCAAAGTATTTAGTGTAGCCCATGAAGCAGAAGTAGATGTTTATTTGGAATTCCCTTGCTTCTTCTATGATCCAACAGATGTTGGCAATTTGATCTCTGCTTTCTCTGCCTTTTCTAAATTCAGCTTGCACATTTAGAAGTTCTTGGTTCACGTGCTGTTGAATCCTAGCTTGCAGGATTTTTGAGCATTACCTTGCTTGCACGGGAAATGCAGTTGTGCAGCAGTTTGAACTTTCCTTGACGTGCACTAAAAGCTACTGAATTGTGTGCTTTAAATAGTCAAAATGGCTGATTTTATGTTACATAAATTTTATCTCAATTTATAAAACAGCTCAATAGCCTAGCCATGGGCTTGGGGACAGACCTCAGGGCCACAGGAACCTGGCGTCAGGGCTGCTGGACACAGGGGCATGAGGGTGAGGGAGGGGCAGTGAGCTCCCGAGAGGGTAGAGGCGGCCAGCACACCCGGGTCCTGCCGCACTGGGGGCAGCCAGTGTCCAGGCCTGTAGGTCACCTGGCTGTCGGAGCAGTGGCTAGGGCTCCTTGTGAGGGCTCAGGGGTCAGCTGCAGGATCCCTGGACGCACGCCCTGCGAGCCCACACAGCCGGGCGTTGCTCAGGCCGAGCACAGCGGGGACCCTGGGTGCCTCACCCTCCCGCTAAGACAGACTTGCTGCTGGGATGGAAGGAAGGACAGGCTGAGGCTGGAACGGTCAGGGGTCAGGCCGGGCTGCCGACTCTTTCCACCCTGGGCGGAGCTTGTGAAAAAGCTGCTCCTGATTGGAACCCAGAGTGCTTCCGGCCGGTCACTGCCTTCCTAGAAACCGCAGTGAGCAGCGAGCAGCAGAGCTGCAGCCAGGGACTCGGGCGCCAGGAGTTCCTTGAAGCTGTGTGGGAGACACCGAAGCGCACGCAGAGCCTGTGCGTCCGTCAGCACGCGGCAGGGCACATGTGTATCCCGCAGAATCGGGTAACATCAGAGCGTTAGGATACATTGTTATCAAGACGCCCACAAAACATTAAACCCAAAAGCCGGGCAGTGGATATTATTAAGTGCCTGAGTGAACTCCGGGAGTTGGTGATGGACAGGGAGGCCTGGCGTGCTGCGATTCATGGGGTCGCAAAGAGTTGGACACGACTGAGCGACTGAACTGAACTGACATGGCACTCCAAAGTATGAGACTGGGGACCACGATGGCCTAGACAGAGTTAGCCCTCTCCCCGTCGCAGGACATATTCCAGCAGAGAAGACAGACAGACTCAAAGCAGAGAGCAGGACCCGGGGCTGTAACAGCCGGTGCGGTCTCATCTGTAAGAGGCTGGTTTTTGGTGTTTTGCAATAATAGAAGGAGAAGGCCTGAGATGGGATGGAGGTGTTAGGCCTGGAGGCGCCAGCTGCCCAGTGGTCATGTCCAGGGTGAACGGTCCTGGGCCCGTGGTGGTCTCTGGGCCAGGGCTCGAGTCTCGGGGGCCAGAGAGCACTTTGGAGGTGGCTGTGAATGCAGTGCCTGGACGGAAGCGGGTGAGGGGCAGGTGGGGGACAGAGGTCTGGGGACCACTGGCATTTCAGAGACGAGGGACCTGAGTCAAGGAGCCTTGGCAGGAGGCTGAGGGGACCCCGCATCCAAGGTGTACCAGATACCGGCTGGTCAGTGATCGAGCCGTGACCCCAGCTGACCTCAGCCCACAGGGGCACCAGAGATCTCCGGGCAAGCTGAATGGGCCTGGGGGTCCGGCCAGCATAAAGGTGGAGGAGGAAGGGGCAGGGGTGAGGATGATGTCCAGGTCCCAGCGTGTACGGACGGGGCGGGAGGCTCAGCCGTTGCTCAGACGCCCCTGGCAGTTCAGGCTGAGGACAAGAATGATGCATTTGGGTTAAGCCAGGGCAGGTGTCCAGAGGGGACAGGGTCTGGCTGGAGCTGTGGACTGGGGAGCGTGACGGCTGCCCCACGGCTGCCCCGAAGACGTCAGGTCCCAACCCTGAAGCCTGTCGTTGTGGCTTACAAGGGACAAGGGGGCTCGCACAGCTTTGAGTGAAAGATCGGGACAGGTTAAGTTACCCTGGACTGTCCGGACGAGGCCTAAACACGGCCGCCTCTCCTTAGAGGAGGGAGGCAGAAAGGCGGTGTTTTGCAGGCAGAGGAGAAGGAGGCCACCTGAGTGCGCATGCTGGGATCAGAGGGGGCAACCCCAAGCCAGAGGAGCCTGGGCCCCGGGGGGAGCAAGGAACAGGCCGTGCCCCTTTCTGCCCAGCCCCCGGGGGGCCTCTGCCTGGCTGGCACCCGGCCTCAGCCTGCTGGTGCTGACTTCCTCATTCCGGGCCCTAGAGCTGTTCCCCCGGGAACAGATTCCTATTGTTTTCAGGCACCCAGTTTGCGGTGATTTGTTACGGCCATCCCAGGTCACTCCCAGACTCAGCGGGGCTGGATGCGAGCGGAGCCCAGAAGCTGCTGGGAGCTCATCTCTGGGCCCGTCTCTTGCTAATGGACAAGGACAGGGCTTTACCTGGGAGCCGGGAGGGACAGCGGGGTGTCGGCGTGGGAGGCCTGAGTGGGCGGTGTGCAGCCCCACAGGCCTCGGGGCTCAGGCCTGTGAGGGAAGCCCTTGTCTTCCCGCCGACCCCCGGAACCTGAAGCTGCCCCCTGGGAGCCAGTCCTTGGTCCATCCTGCAGGCAGGCTCAGGCGGGGCCCGTGGCCAGGTCCCTCTAGGGAGGGCACGTGCCCTGTGCGGTGCTGCGGACCGTGGGTGAACAGCTCTGCCCCAGTGAGAGGAGGCTGTGGGGCTCTGGGTGCAGTGGACACCGAGGGCCCAGCCGCCTTGCCAGGGGGGAGGGCACACCCTCGTGGGGCCGAGACTGGGGTGGGCCTGCAGAGCTGGGGTGCGAGGAACCAAGAGCCGGCTCAGCTCTGTGCTGCAACCCCGCTTCCGTCCACAGGCTGGTGCCCCCGGGGAGCTGTCTGTCCCTGCTCAGACTTGCTGCCCTCTTCTAAAGCAGAACAACAAGGATGTCTGCCCTGCAGGGCTCTGGTGGGAACCGGAAGGCTCGCAGGTGCTCAGAAAACAGTGCCGATCCCCACGACTTTTTAACTCGGCTGTTTATGTTGAGGTCGGCGGAGGCTCCCGCAGTTGTGAAGAACAGCGCGCAGAAAGCCCAGGTCCACACTGCCTGTCTGCCTCCGTGGCGACGTCGTGGCAGCGCCTGGCCCAGCCGAGCCGCAGCAGCGGGGGCCCCAGCACGCCCACCAGCCGGCGGCCACGCCCGGCCCGGCCTCAGCACTCTCTGCCCTGGGACCCCTGCTCTGTCACCTGGACCGTGACTGTGTGTGTTTATTTCTGGACCCTCCATCCTACACCGCTGACCCCTGCGTTTGTTTCGAATGCCAGTCACGCTGTCTTAATTTCTGTAGCTTTGTAGTACAGTTTGAAATCAGGACCAGAGTATGATACCTCCAGCTTTTTCTTCTTTCTGAAGACTGTTTGGGCTGTTGGAGATCATCTGTGTTTCCATATAAATTTTAGAATTATTTGTTTTAGTCCTGTGAAAAATGCCGTTGGTATTTTGATAGGAATTGATCTGAATCTGTGGATTGCCTTGGGTAGTATGGCCATTTTAAGATTATTAATTTTTCCATTGCATGAGCACAATATACCTTTCCATTTGTATCATCTTCAATTTCTTTCATCAATATCTTATAGTTTTCAGAGTCCTTTACCTCTTCGGTTAGATTTATTCTGATGTATTTTATTCTTTTTGGTGCAAATGTAAATTAGGTTGTTTCTTAATATTGCTTTCTGATAGTTCATTATTAGTGTATAAAAACACAACAGATTTCTGTGTATTAATTTTGTATCCTGCAAATTTGCTAAATTCATTTATTAATTTCAAATGTTTTTCGTAGCGTCTTTAGAATTTTCTCTTTGTTTAGTATCATGTCATCATCAAACCGTGACAGTTTTGCGTCTTTCTTCAGATTCATATTATTATTTTTATTGCCTGATTACTGTGATTAGGAATTCCAATGCAATGTTGAATAAGGGTTGAGAATGGGCATACTTGGACACATTGGTCGTGTCCTGGTCTTAGGATGCTAAGCATCTTAGAAAATGCTTTCAGCTTTTCACTATTGAGTATAATGTTGGCTGTAGCTTTGTCACAGACGGCCTTTCTAAAATGTTGAGGTATGTCCCCTTTTTGTCCACTTGGTTGAGAGATTTTATAATAAGTTAAAGTCGAATTGTGTCAAAAGCTTTTTCCGCACCTCTTGAGATGACTAGATGATTTTTATTCTTCAGCTTGTTAACGTGGTGTGCAGATTGTGGATATACAGTAAGTCCCCTACATACGAATGAGCTCTGTTCTGAGGACGTGCTTGTAAGTTAAGTCCAACACAGTTAGCCTAGGTGCCCAACTAACACACTCAGCTATATGGTGTTGGACTGTCACACGTTTGTACTACTTTTCACACAAATAATACATTAAAAACACAGAAAATTAAAAAAAACATATTTGATCTTACAGTACAGTACCTTGAAAAGTACAATCAGTTCAGTTCAGTTCAGCTGCTCAGTCCTGTCCAACTCTTTGCGACCCTACGGACTGCAGCACGCCAGGGCTCCCTGTCCCTCACCAGCTCCCAGTTTGCTCAGACATATGTCCATTGAGTCAGTGATGCCATCCAACCATCTCATCCTCTGTTCTCCCCTTCTCCTTCTGCCTTCAGTCTCATCCAGCATCAGGGTCTTTTCCAATAAGTCAGTTCTTTGTATCAGGTGGCCAAAGTATTGGAGTTTCAGCTTCAGCATCAGTCCTTCCAATGAACATTCAGGACTGATTTCCTCGGAGATTGATTGGTCTGATCTCCTTGCAGTCCAAGGGACTCTCAAGAGTCTTCTCCAACACCACAGTTCAAAAGCATCAATTCTTTGGCGCTCAGCTTTCTTTATGGTCCAACTCTCACATCCATAATATGACTACTGGAATAAACCATAGCCTTGACTAGACGGACCTTTGTTGGCAAAGTAATGTCTCTGCTTTTTAATATGCTATGTAAGTTGGTCATAGCTTTTCTTCCAAGGATCAAGCATCTTTTAATTTCATGACTGCAGTCACCATCTGCAGTGATTCTGGAGCTCAAGAAAATAAAGTCTGTCACTGTTTCCACTGTTTCCCCATCTATTTGCCATGAAGTGACGGGACTGGATGCCAAGATCTTCATTTTTTGAATGTTGAGTTTGAAGCCAGCTTTCACTCTCCTCTTTCATTTTCATCAAGAGGCTCTTTAGTTCCTCTTCACTTTCTGCCATAAGGGTGGTGTCATCTGCATATCTGAGGTTATCGATATTTCTCCCAAAAATCTTGATTCCAGCTTGTACTTCATCCAGCCTAGAATTTTGCATGATGTACTCTGTATGGAAGTTAAATAAGCTGGGTGACAATATACAATCTTGACATACTCCTTTCCTGACTTGGAACCAGTCTGTTGTTCCATGTCCAGTTCTAACTATTGCTTCTTGACCTGCATACAGATTTCTCAGGAGGCAGGTAAGGTGGTCTGGTATTCCCATCTCTTTAAGAATTTTCCACAGTTTGTTGTGATCTACACAGTCAAAGACTTTGGCATAGTCAATAAAGCAGAAGTAGATGTTTTTCTGGAATTCTCTTGCTTTTTCTATGATCCAGTGGATGTTGGCAGTTTGATCTCTGGTTCCTCTGCCTTTTCTAAATCCAGTTTGAACACCTGGAAGGTCTTGGTTTGAACAGTATGAAAAGGCAAAATGATAGGATACTGAAAGAACTCCCCAGGTTGGTAGGTGCCCAATATGCTACTGGAGATCAGTGAAGAAATAACTCCAGTAAGAATGACAGGATGGAGCCAAAGCAAAAACAATACCCAGTTGTGGATGTGACTGGCGACAGAAGCAAGGTCCGATGCTGTAAAGAGCAATATTGCATAGGAACTTGGAATGTTAGGTCCATGAATCAAGGTAAATTGGAAGAGGTCAGACAGGAGATGTCAAGAGTGAATGTCGACATTCTAGGAATCAGCGAACTAAGATGGACTGGAATGGGTGAATTTAACTCAGATGACCATTCTATCTACTACTGTGGGCAGGAATCCCTCAGAAGAAATGGAGTAGCCATCATGGTCAACAAAAGAGTCCCAAATGCAGTACTTGGATGCAATCTCAAAAACGACAGAATGATCTCTGTTCCTTTTCAAGGCAAACCATTCAATATTACAGTAATCCAAGCCTATGCCCAAACCAGTAACACTGAAGAAGCTGAAGTTCAAACCACTTTTGCACGCCAGGCCTCCCTGTCCATCACCATCTCCCAGAGTTCACTCAGACTATGTCCATTGAGTCGGTGATGCCATCCAGCCATCTCATCCTCTGTTGTCCCCTTCTCCTCCTGCCTCCAATCCCTCCCAGCATCAGAGTCTTTTCCAGTGAGTCAGTTCTTCCCATGAGGTGGCCAAAGTACTGGAGTTTTTGCTGAGAAGCTCTATACAGTCAGCAAAAACAAGACTGGGAGCTGACTGTGGCTCAGATCATGAATTCCTTATTGCCAAATTCAGACTTAAATTGAAGAAAGTAGGGAAAACTACTAAACCATTCAGATATGACCTAAGTCAAATCCCTTATGATTATACAGTGGAAGTGAGAAATAGAATTAAGGGCCTAGATCTGATAGAGTGCCTGATGAACTATGGATGGAGATTCATGACATTGTACAGGAGACAGGGATCAAGACCATCCCCATGGAAAAGAAATGCAAAAAAGCAAAATGGCTGTCTGAGGAGGCCTTACAAATAGCTGTGAAAAGAAGAGAAGTGAAGAGCAAAGGAGAAAAGGAAAGATATAAGCATCTGAACGCAGAGTTCCAAAGAATAGCATGGAGAGATACAAAAGCCTTCCTCAGCGATCAATGCAAAGAAGTAGAGGAAAACAAGAGAATGGGAAAGACTAGAGATTTCTTCAAGAAAATTAGAGATACCAAGGGAACATTTCATGCAAAGATGGGTTAGATAAAGGACAGAATGGTATGGACCTAATAGAAGCAGAAGATATTAAGAAGAGGTGGCAAGAATACACAGAAGAACTGTACAAAAAAGATCTTCACTACCCAGATAATCACGATGGTGTGATCACTCACCTAGAGCCAGACATCCTGGAATGTGAACTCAAGTGGGCCTTAGAAAGCATCACTACAAATAAAGCTAGTGGAGGTGATGGAATTCCAGTGGAGCTGTTTCAAATCCTGAAAGATGATGCTGTGAAAGTGCTGCACTCAACACGCCAGCAAATTTGGAAAACTCAGCAGTGGCCACAGGACTGGAAAAGGTTTTCACTCCAGTCCCAAAGAAAGGCAATGCCAAAGAATGCTCAAAATAGCACACAATTGCACTCATCTCACATGCTAATAAAGTAATGCTCAAAATTCTCCAAGCCAGGTTTCAGCAATACATGAACCGTGAACTTCCAGATGTTCAAGCTGGTTTTACAAAAGGCAGAGGAATCATATTAAATTGCCAATATCCACTGGATCATGGAAAAAGAAAGAGTTCCAGAAAAACATTTAGTTCTGCTTTATTGACTATGTCAAAGCCTTTGACTGTGTGGATCACAATAAATTGTGGAAAATTCTGAAAGAGTTGGGAATACCAGATCACCTGACCTGCCTCTTGAGAAACCTATATGCAGGTCAGGAAGCAACAGTTAGAACCGGACATAGAACAACAGACTGGTTCCAAATAGGAAAAGGAGTATGTCAAGACTGTATATTGTCACCCTGCTTATTTAACTTATATACAGAGTACATCATGAGAAATGCTGGGCTGGAAGAAGCACAAGCTGGAATGAAGATTGCCGGGAGAAATATCAATAACCTCAGATATGCAAATGACACCACACCTATGGCAGAAAGCAAAGGAGAACTAAAGAGCCTCTTGATGAAAGTGAAAGAGGAGAGTGAAAAAGTTGGCTTAAAGCTCAACATTCAGAAAACTAAGATCATGGCATCCGGTCCTTCACTTCAAGGGAAATAGATGGGGAAACAGTGGAAACAGTCTCAGACTTTATTTTGGGGGCTCCAAAATCACTGCAGATGGTGACTGCAGCCATGAAATTAAAAGACACTTACTCCTTGGAAGGAAAGTTATGACCAACCTAAATAGCATATTAAAAAGCAGAGACATTACTTTGCCAACAAAGGTCCGTCTAGTCAAGGCTATGGTTTTTCCAATGGTCATGTATGGATGTGAGAGTTGGATTGTGAAGAAAGCTGAGCGCTGAAGAATTGCTGCTTTTGAACTGTGGTGTTAGAGAAGACTCTTGAGAGTCCCTTGGACTGCAAGGAGATCCAACCAGTCCATTCTGAAGGAGATCGGCCCTGGGTGTTCATTGGAAGGACTGATGCTAAAGCTGGAACTCCAGTACTTTGGCCACCTCATGTGAAGAGTTGACTCATTGGAAAAGACTCTGAGGCTGGGAGTGATTGGGGGCAGGAGCAGAAGGGGATGACAGAGGATGAGATGGCTGGATGGCATCACTGACTTGATGGACATGAGTGCACGTGAACTTCGAGAGCTGGTGACAGGGAGGCCTGGTGTGCTGCGATTCATGGGGTCGCAAAGAGTAGGACATGACTGAGCGACTGAACTGAACTGAACTGAAGGTCTTGGTTCATGTACTGTTGAAGCCCAGCTTGGAGAACTTTGAGCATTACTTGGCTAGTGTGTGAGATGAGTGCAGTTGTGCTGCACCTGAGCATACCTGGGCGCCGCCTGTCTTTGGGGTTGTGTGTTGTGCTGTGTGGCATCTGAGGATCCCTGGGCGTCGCCTGTCTTTGGGTTGTGTTGTGCTGTGTGGCATCTGAGGATCCCTGGGCATCGCCTGTCTTTGGGGTTGCATGCTGTGTGGCACCTGGACATCCCTGGGCGTTGCCTGTCTTTGGGGTTGTGTGCTGTGCTGTGCAGCATCTAAGCACCCCGGGCGCCGCCTGTCTTTGGGTCGCATGCTGTGCTCTGGGCAGTACACTGGTTCCCGCGCTGTCACTGCTGCCCTGCCACTTGCTTCTGGACTTCCTGGGCTTGAAATAAAGAGACTGCACTACTGTTCTCGATACAGTGCTGTGCAGTAGAGCCCAGAAAACACAGCCATTTGAGGGTGCACGCACATGACAATACGCAACACGCGCGCGACCTAACATGCGTGACTGGACCTGTGAAAGCATGTGTGCACCTTTCAAAGTTCGAAACTCGAAGGCTTCTATGTAGAGCCTTAGTGCACAGAACCATTTTTCATCCCTTAGACAAACCCCAGCTGATCATAGCGTATGATCCGTTCAATGTATTTTTTATTTCAGTTTGCTAGTATTTTGTTGAGAATTTTTATATCTGTGTTCAACAGTGACATTGGCCTGTAATTTTCTTTCTTTATGGAATCTTTGGTTTTAGTATCAGGGTGATGCTGGCTTCAAAGAATGAGTTCAGAAGCATTCCTTCCACTTCAATTTTTTTGGAATAGTTTGAGAAGGATAGGTGTTAACTCTTCCTTAAATGTTTTGTAGAATTCACTCGTGACACTGTCTAGATTTGGACTTTTGTTTGCTGGGACTTAAACACTTTTGAATTCCATTTTCACTTAATTTTTGTGTTTCTGTTTGTCTCTGATGTTCCAAAGCTACCACTCTTACTATTTCTTTCTTGTTTAAAGAACATTCTCTAGCCGTTTTTGGAGGGTTAGGTCAACCAGCAAGAAAATCTGAGTTGTCTTTCATCTGAGAAAGTCTTCATCTCTCTTTTATTTCTGAAGGACATTTTTTTTTTTTTCTGATTGTAGGATCCTGGGTTGACAGTTCTTTTCTTTCAACACTTAAAATAATTTTTGCCACTTTCATTCTGACTTCTGTGGTTTCTGATGATAAATCCATTGTCATTAAAATTACTTTTTCTCTGTATGTAATGGCTTTCCAGGTGGTGCTAGTGGCAAAGAAAAAAAAATCCACCTGCCGAAGCGGGAGATGCCAGAGACAGGGATCAGATCCCTGAGCTGGGAAGGCGGCCTGAGGAGGAAGCTGGTGGCCCACGCCAGTATTCTTGCCTGGAGAATCCCATGGATAGAGGAGCCTGGCGGGCTGCAGCCCAGGGGATTGCAGAGTCGGACGCGAGCGAGCGTCTGAACACATACGTGGGGCGTCCCCTCTGGGTTCCTGCGTGCTCTGTGCCCCTTGTCTTGGGTCTTGAGAGCTGTGGCTGGGCCGTGCCTTGGTGCGCCTGCCTTTGGGTCTGTTTTGTCTGGGG
This sequence comes from Procapra przewalskii, assembly GCA_006410515.1. Lineage (NCBI taxonomy): Eukaryota > Metazoa > Chordata > Mammalia > Artiodactyla > Bovidae > Procapra > Procapra przewalskii. Next base: position 1,137,069 of record SJYF01001869.1, on the reverse strand, counting down.
TTTACTCACTCTGTGGACTCCGAAAGTTAATGTCTTTCGCCAAGCACTTTTCCAGCCCTGTTTCCATTGCCCTCCTCTTGGGGACTCTAGCAACACAAATGTTTGATCTTCAGTTATAATTCCACATGTCCCCGAGGCTCTGTTTATTTTTGAAAATCTATTTTCTTTGTTGTTTAGATTGAATTCACTGATTCTTTCATCTGACTCCTCCATTCTGCCATATATAGAGCCAGTCCCCTGAGTTTTTTATTTTGATTATTGTATTTTCATTTCTTAAATTTCCATTTCTTCTTTATATCTTCCCTTTCTAAACCTTCTATTTTTTTCTGATACTTTTTATTCTTTCATTTGTTTCAAGTATATTTGTAATTGCTTATTGAAGCACTCTGATGATGACCATTTTAAAATCTCTATCAGACAGTTTTAACACCTCATCATCCCATTGTTAGAATCTCTTTTCCTTTTTTCTTTTTTTCCATTGAGCTTGAGATATTCCTGGTTTTTCGCTATGACAAGTGACTTTCGATGGCAACCTGGACCCTTTGGTCACTGCATCACGAGAGACTGGAAGTCCCTTAAACTTTCTGCTTTAGCTGGCTTCCTCTGATGCTGCTGGCAAGGAAAGAGGAAGGCGTCACCTCATTACTGCCAGGTGGGGGTACTGCCAGATGCCCAGGTCACCCTCAGCCTCTGTCTACCCCTCACCTGTGACTGCCGGGGGAGGGGAGGAGTTCTGGCTGCCTGTGCAGCCCCCAGGGGGGGCTTCCCTGACGGCTCAGTGGGTAAAGAATCCACCTGCCAATGCAGGAGACCCAGGAGATGCCGGTTTGACCCCTGGGTCGGGACGATGCCCTGGAGGCGGAAATGGTACCCTCTCCAGCATTCTTGCCTGGAGAATCCCACGGACAGAGGGGCCTGGCAGCTATGGTCCACGAAGTCACAAAGAGCTGGACAGGACAGGGCAACTGAGCACACATGCACAGCAGGAGGAGTGGAAAAACACACAGCTGGCCCTTGAGCAACACGTGGCGAGGGGAGATGATGCTCCACACATTTGTAAACCCACATGCGACTGCACAGGCGGCCCTGCGCATCTGTGGTCTCCCCGGAGTCTGCATCTTCCCTCCTGACCCTCACCACCTCCCCATTGCCTAGAGCAACCCCACAGGGCTGACGCGTGTCCTCTCCACACTCCATGGCTCAGAGGCTGCATTAGCCTTCTTCCCAGGCAACTGGTGATGCCCACCAGGCCACCACCCCTCAGAACAGGTCTGCTCCAGCCTGGGGCCACCCTGGAGCCAGGGGACCCCCAGAGAACAAGCCAGCCTGTCCTCAGGGTTGCTAGGAGAGTTCACAGCTCTTGCCTTGTGTGGTGAGGCCACACTTGGCCGGACACAACCAGCCAGGCCAAAAACAGCACCGCTGTTCCAGCTGATCTGCAGGGGGATGGGCGAGGGGCAAGGCTGCTGTTTAAGGCTCTGCACTGCGGAAGGTTTGTTAGAGTACTGCCATGGTAACAACTGACTGATACACGGAGTAAGCAACGAGCACCTGCCTGCAGGCTTCAAAGGTGGATGTTTTCGCTGGGTGGTGTTGCTGTAACAAAATGCTGCAGACTTAGAGACGTGAGACTGAGTTTAATGCCTCACAGCTCTGCAGGCCAGCCGCCTGCATGAGCTTGACTTGGGGGGGGTCTCAGAAAGCGGAAGTCAGTCTGCTGGCCTGGCTATGTTCTCCTCTGGGGCTTGGGCATCCTCGTCCATCCTGGTCTTTGGATAAACTCTGCTCCTGTGGATGCGGGACTGGAGTCCTGTGTCCTCGTGAGAGCTGACAGCCCTCGCGCTCGTCCTGCTGATCCTTCAGGCCGAGACGAGGCCCACGAACACTGCTTTCTGTGGGCTTGCAGGGATCCTGCGGTTCAGATTTGCTCAGTCCCTGGGAGGGCGCTGCTGTCTCTTTCCATCCCTGACCTCTGTCCCGTGTTCTGACGTTCTGTCCCTGAGCTCTCACCTCACTGCTGCTTTTCCAGAGGCCTCGGGCACTTGGGCCTGCCGGCCAGGGAACCCTCTGCCTCCGCACATCTTTCACTGAACGTCACCTCCTGGCCCAAGTGCTGTCCGCTCTGGGGTTTCCCAGGAATGGCGGTAAGATGGACTCACCCATCAGGTGCCGTTAGACCCCAACAGTGGAGGGCAGGCAGGGCAGAGGTGTCTCGGGAAGGGGAGTCCGACCGCCCCGCTGCAACCCTGACGGCTGTCTTCACAGCTGCTTGAATGGAGTCTCTAGGGGAAATCTCCCACCCTGAGAGCTCAAAGTCTGTCTCCACAGCTGGGAGGAGCGGGTCTCAGTTTGGAACAGACTTCCAGGCAGGCAGGGCCTGGGGGAGCCGGGCCTCCTCACCCCTGGCCCTGCTGACTGTCCTGTGGGCGGCTGTTTGCTGCCCGCCGGTGGGCCTCGACCCTGAGCATTCTCATTGCCCCCGCCCGACTCCCGTTAGGGCCCTTGTGCGAGCTGCCCTCGGCAGACAGTGGCTCATTCTGGTACTCGTGCCCGGGTCGCTCCGGCGGGCAGCAAGAGTGAAGGCATCCCCGAGCATCATAGGATATCTGACCAAGTCAGCCGCCAATTTTAGGTAACATTTTCCCCCAGGACAGGAGGAGAAGGGGACGGACCACAGCCTTCTAAGCAGCAGAGCGGTTTCTGTCTCCCCATTCTATCAAGGGGTGTGTGTGTGTGTGTGTGTGTGTGTGTGTGTGACTCTTCCCACGACATGAAGTCTCTAACACCGTCGCATCTGTATTAATTCAGGAAGCATTGCTGAGCCTCCTCGTCGAGCCAGCTGTTCTAAGAAGTAACAAACCGGATGACCGGGACGGGGGCCCTGACTCCAGGAGTTTCTTGCAAGAGATCGTAGAGACACGGCTCACTCAGGAATGAGACCTGCCAACACAGCAGTGCCTGGAACTCTCTGTGTTTCGGGAACGCCCACGATTGAGCTCCAACTTCTGGGTTCAGCGGCTGAGTTTCACCTCCATGATGGGCTCCCTGCACCCCCCCACCCTTGGATGAAGTGAAGTGAAGTGAAGTCGTTCAGTCATGTCCGACTCTTTGTGACCCCATGGACTGTAGCCTACCGGGCTCCTCTGTCCATGGGATTTTCCAGGCGAGAATACTAGGGTGGGTTGCCATTCCCTTCTCCAGAGGATCTTCCCGACCCAGGGATCGAACCTGGGTCTCCCACATTGTAGGCAGGCGCTTTACCGTCTGAGCCAGAAGCAAGCGCTACTGGGGGCAGTTACAGCCCCACCTTGCCGTGCTCCCAACACGGTGTTGGCTGGTTAGTGGTGGCCACCAGCCACAGTGCTCGTTACGGGTAAAGAGACCAAAGTAAATATTGAAACAGGTTTGAATATTGATGTTTGTGAATTTACGTTTCTAGGTACAGTGGCCAGCACAAAGCATACAGATGTGGGCCTCGACAGATGAAATGGACATTGATTTTTCATGTGCCTGAGAGAGTTGGGCTTAACCTCTGAGGTCTGTGGAGGCCTTTCCCAGTGCAAACATCACCTGGCTGTTTCCTGTTGCTCTGACATGGCACCTCCACGGCATGCGGGCAGGGCCTCCTCACCACTGCACAGGGCTCAGCCCAGCCTGAGAGAATATTCTGGGGCGGGGGGCACGGCAGTCACTGTGTCCAGTGAGTGAGGCACAGAGGGAGCCGATGGCTTCTCGGAGGACACCTCTGTGCTGACACAGGCCTGTGAAAGTGAGCCTATGGACCGCTCACCATGGTGGAGCTCTCTGAGATTCTTCCTGCCGTAAAAAGGATGGGTTTCCTCCAAGCCTTCCAGCGGATCATATCGTTTCTCATGTGGACCCACCAGACCGGCACCATTCCTCTGTCCAGCAATTGGTCCCTGAATCACAACCTATGTGGCAAAACGCTCTCCATCCATTCCTCATTCATGTATACACACCACACACACACACACACACATCTCCCTTAAGAATGTGCGGAGGTGGACCTGGGGCTCCACTGTCAAGGGGCAGCTCGGGGAGAGAGGGTGCCGTGGAACAAGGGGCAGGCACCCTCAGGGCAGCAAGGGCCCCTTTGCGGGAGTGCTATCAGCAGCCTCTGGGGGACAGGGGAACAGGCGAGACTTGGGCAGGGGCATGCAGGAACTTGGGGTGAAGCAGTACATAGGGTCACCAAGTGCCCATCTGAGGATAAAGCCCACCCCCAGCCCACTCCCTGTCACTCCACAGCTGACCTGGCCAGACTGATTGAGCAGAAGCCCTTTCAAGGCTCCACATGTGCAAAGCGACTTCAGGACATCGACCCCCTCCCGCCTTTGCCTCTGAAGCCACACGTGGCTGCCCCTGGTAAGGGCCAGAGCTCTGGAGCCTGGCCCTGGGGCTGTAGCCCCAGCTTCCTGGCAGCCCAACCAGGACAGTCCTCCAGCTTTCCTGTGCATGCGCATGCCTGTCGGCTGTTGGCACGCAACATCCAATACCTGTGAGGTGCTATTAAAAACATGGGTAATTTTACATCTTAAAATATTGCATACAGGATTAATGGTTTCATGCTGGCTCGTGTTAAAAACGACTCCCAAGTGAAGATGACAAGAGGGAAATATTCGTTATTTAGTTCTTTTCTTACATTAAGCTATCATAATAAAGTACATTTCTGGGTTGCATTCTCTAGAGTGCTTTTTACTAAATAAATGGCCAAAAATAACTTTTTCCTTCCAGTAAGATTTCATGATTCAGCACATTCAATTTTCACTGTAAAAGGTTGAAGTAAAGAGTACAAAACAAATCTAGGAGCAAGAAACAGGTGAGAAAAACCAAGGAATGTTGGCGAGCGTGGGTCCTGCTCCGCCACACTGGTGCTTTCTGAGACAAACCTTGCTGATGTGAAAGCTGCATTTGTTTAGGTACCTGAACGGCACTGAGGTTTTGATGAAGCACGGAGAAAAGCATTAGTAACAGAGAGTTGTAGTTTTTCATCAAAGAGACATATTAGAGAAACAAGCAGATCTGGGGTAGGAGAGGGCAGAGGGGTCAGCTCCTTCCAACCCCAGCGCCAGCCACAGGCCCCAGGATGCGAGTGTCCGCCTGGTCCCACTTCTTGCCTACAGAGCAGCTCCAGGTGTTTATGGCAAAGGTTCCACAGCTGGTCATTCGTCAGGTGACACCAAAGATGGGAGCCGCTGGGTACCGGGTGCCTCGCCTCATTCCCCAGGAGCTGTGCACAGCTCTGCTCGGAGTAGGCCGGGTACTTTCTTTCACAGCGTCTTTACAGGGAGAATCTCGGCCGTCTCCCCTTTCGTGGGAGATGTCTTGCGCCCCCCTTTTCACTGTGACTGCCGGGCAGAAGGCTGCTTCTCACTAGATTATGACTGGCACCTCGTTCCAAGGAGGCCTTCCCCCTCCAACATTACCAGAAGGGCCCGGGCACTCCGCGCCACCCTGCACTTGGGAGGGT
>SJYF01001869.1:1089203-1099863 GCA_006410515.1 Procapra przewalskii | reverse complement strand
GTGCGGTGAGTGTGGCCGCAGCCGCCTGTGTGTGCTGAGTGTGACCACAGCCGGCCACTCGTGTGCGGTGAGTATGATCGCAGCCGCTCGTGTGTGCTGAGTGTGACTGCAGCCGGCCACTCGTGTGCGGTGAGTATGATCGCAGCCGCTCGTGTGCGGTGAGTGTGACCGCAGCCGCCCGTGTGCGGTGAGTGTGGCCGCAGCCGCCTGTATGTGCTGAGTGTGCAGCCGGGGCTCCTCACCGGCTACTCCTCCGCGGCCCTGATCCTGCTGTCATGCTGTCATGTCATCAGGTTTGGGATGTTAAGAGGTCGTCTCCGATCACTGTGCTGGGAAGGGGTGCAACAGGGACTTGAGCCCAGCCCACGGGGGCCCTTCATTCATCCCTTCCCCTGCACAGCCCTGAAAGCTGTGTGGGCCCATGTCACACGGCCCCAGGGACTCTGAGCTGGGCTTCTGGGCCGATCTAGGGGAGCTCTTTCTCAGCAGACCCCTGGGTGGGGTGTGTGGGGGTGAGGGCTGCATGTGATGGGCATGCATGGAGGGGACCCCCACCCCGGTCTGTGTGGCAGGGGCAGGGGCCTGTGGATGGTACGTGTGGCAAAGCCAGGTGTGCACCATGCCGGTTGGGTCTGCTGTGTGGACGCCTGGGGTGTTTGTATCCTGCTGTTTGCAGTGGGTGTTCAGGGCTGGGGTGCAGAAGCAGGTCTGGTAGAGATCCCCTCACGGGGTGGGATATCAGCAGTGGTGCTCTCTAGAGGTGGGTGCGGCCAGATGGGGGGTGGTAAAGAATCCGCCCGTCAACGCAGGAGATGCACGTTCAATCCTTGGGTTGGGAGGACCCCCTGGAGGAGGAAACGGCAACCCACCCCAGTGTTCTTGCCTGGAGCATCTCATGGACAGTGGAGCCTGGCGAGCTAGAGTCCGTGGGGGTCACAGAGAGTCAGACACGCAGCCAGAGGGACATGTGTGTGTGTGTTAGTCATACAGTCATGTCCGATGCTTTGTGACCCACTAGACTGTGACTCGCTGGACTCCTCTGTCCTTGGGATCTTCCAGGTGAGAATACTGGAGTGGGTTGCCATGCCCTCCTCCACAGAGGGACATGGAAGACCCTCTCTTCTAGGACAAGAGGCGCCCATGGGGCTTGGTGAATTGCTTGTAAGTTATCAGGACACTGGACTTAGAAACGTCACTTGTAAGAGAAGTCATAAATTTGTTTCCATTTTCTTCACCTGTGAAAAGTGTAGACGTAGTCGCGCATCAGCTTGCATGTGACAGAAGTTCGCCATTGACACTGGATGGTTTCCGCTTCCACATGGGACCTCTAATTCCCTTTATCAATGAGAAGTGTGCAGAGGGTTTCAGTCTGATTAGGTCTATGACTGGTGAAATGCAGAGGTGTAAAGTTACAACACCACGGATGTCTTCAGTAAAAAAACGCAAATGTTGCCGCAGAGCTGGCCGGGCCGGGTCTGTATTTCTCTCGAATCATTTCCTCACCGGATCTAGCAAAACAAACAAGCACAGAACAAACACAACAACAAAAAGCATGTCTTTAAATGAAACCCTCACAGCACGAACCTTGATGGGTAGGAAGCTCACATCCATCGCCCGATGGCAGGTGTGGCGTCTTTGATTGTCGGTGGCGGTCGCTTTTTGTTTTCGGTGAAGTCTTGGGGTTTTATGTAGATGTAAACCGTGATGCTGTTCTCAGGCTTGGCGCGCTCCTCCGTGTGCAGTCTGTCACTTGTACAGTGACACGCGGACTCCTGCGGTGGGGGAGGGGGTGACTGGCGGGGTGGTGGTGGGGATTGTGAGGGCCTCCGCTAGGGTCCTGCACTTCTTAATAACGAAGGAGTCAGCTTTGAATCGTCTTGTTTCTGCTCTTGCAAACAATGGCAAGTCTTAGGAAACCGTCTGTGTTCTCACCCTTCGTAGGTACTGCCTTCTGGGGGGTTGGGGGAGCAGAGATGATGCATTTCAGAAATGTAGTGGACTCGAGGTTCCCGAGTTACTTTGTGCGGCGGAGTGGCTTTGAGTCTATCTGAAGCAGAGACACAAAGAGGCCTTGTTGTGTGGGACAGGTCAGAGGTTCCGGGAGCTTTGAAAGGATCGAGTTGGGATAATTGAGTTATCAGATGCCAACTGGTCACTTCCGTGAGCCTGTGTCTTCATCCCCTGTCAGTCTGATGGGATCCAGAAGGCTGGCCAGTGGGTCCAGTCTGGTTCTGCTCCCAGAGTTCCCCGCCTCCCCAGGCTGGGCCCTGGAGAGCGCCGAGCCCTCCCCTCCCCCAGCTCAGGGGTCTCTCAGCGCTTGAGCAAAGGCCAGAACCTGGTGTGGAGGAGCCCCCAGCCCAGCAGCTGCGGGCCATCGTTCCCCTCGGCTGACAGCGGGCGAAGACAGCCCTTTGGCCACCCCCGATGGTCCATCGCCTACCTGCTTGTTTGATTGTTTCCCTCTTTCTCCCACTGACTTAAAAAACACACAGAGTTTCACTTTAGAGTGAAACGCTTTCTGTTTCCCGGAGGGGTCCCTGGGAGAGCGTTGTCTCTAAGCCGCCCTGGATGGAAAACGTACCAGAGGGTGGAGGAGACGGAGAGGTCTTCTCCTGAAGGCCGTTTGTCGTTCTGGTCTCTCTATAGTTTGTATGGTTCCAAGACACAGCTGTGGATGGCGTGCTCGTGAGCACACGGGCAATAATGTGCGCTACTTTAGAGTGTTTTGAATCATATATTTTATCAAAATTGTCCCCTGAGCCCATGTAAGAGAAAGTAACATTATTTAGGGAAAGGATGGTTTTTCATCATGCTCCACCTGTTAAGGCTGAAAGATGTGGGGATGGAGTGTTTCCCCTGGAAATCGCTCAGGAGTTGTCTGGGTGGGGGCTGGCGAGAGCTGGGCCTGGGAAGGACACAGGCTTCCTGAGGGCAGTGCCCAGTGGCCGTGAGGAGAGCCCAGGATGGCTGGCCCGGGGGTCGGCAGTGGCGGGGGGAGAGGGTCTTTGCTGGACCCGAGCTGTGACCAGACCCTGTGCAGGGGCCAGCATGCCCAGGCCACCCCGCAGGCCAGGGGCGGGTGGTCTTGCTTCTCCCAGGGGCCGCAGGTGTGGTCCTTGCCCAGGCACGTGGGGCTCCGGCCGGTCCTTCGTGATAAGTGTGGGCAGACACCTGGGCACTGCAGGGCTCTGGGCGGCAGGGGAGCGGCCGTGCCACCAGGCCGGGCGTCCTGAGGGCTGCGACACAGCGCGTAAGCCTGGCTCGTGTTTCCTACCACCGCCCACTGCTGTGTCCCCGGGGTCTCTGTGTTCTCAGGGACCCCTTTCCTGAGGCCCTCGGGGCCTCATCTGGATGCCACCATGGAAACTGCCTCACCTCTGCTCACAGCGGGGGCCTCTCTGCAGCCTCAGAACCCGAGGTCTTGCTGCCGCGGGGGCTTCTCCAGAGTCGTTTGGCATGGGTGGGCTCCAGGCTCCCAGCAGAGGCGCTGGGAGTCTGAGCGCCTGCTGCCTGCTCCCAGATGCCCATTCAGCTCCGAGGGACCCCCATGCTCCTCCTTGCAGTTGCTGGTCTCCCGGCTTCCTGTCCGGAGCTGGTGGTGGGTCGGGTGGGCCCCGGCTTAGAGCTCTTCTCATGCGTCAAGCCTGGAGAAGGAAATGGCAACCCACTCCAGTATTCTCGCCCAGAAAATCCCATGGACAGAGGCGCCTGACAGGCTACAGTCCGTGGGGTCGCAAAGAGTCGGACAGGACTGAGCAACTGAGCACACACATGCATCCAACCACGTGGAGTCCGGTGCCGAGGAACTAGGGGTAAACCGTCCAGGAGACTAGGAATTCTCTCGGCTCTGCCTGAGGTTACGGGGCGGCAGGGGCTGGTGTGGTGGGTATGGCAGGCGTAACTGGGGCGCTTAGTGTCGGAGGGCCTGGCGTGGCTGGGGCTGTGCTCTGGCTGGACGGGTATCCGTCAGAGCTTCCCGGAGGCAGCGCTCCTTGGCAGGTGCAGGTCTGCCCCTGGGCTCATCTGCACTGATGGCCCACACGCCGGAGCTGTGGGCTGAGGCTGGGACCGTGTCCTAGACCTGCCTGTGCAGAGTGTCGCGGCGAGCCGCGAGTAGCTCCGGCCCGGGGTGTCGGCCTGCTGCCCCCGGCCTGGCGGGGTCCACGTGTCTGCTGCTCCGTGTGCATCCGCATGCGCTCAGTTCTGAGCCAGCCCTCAGGGCTGGAGCCCCACAGCCTGGGCCCCTATTGTGCCCATGGGGTGGTCCCGAATGGCGGGAGTTTGCAGGCCAGACAGACGTGCCCACCTGTACCCGGGTGGCAGTGCTGGGCCCTCCGTCCCACCCTGAGCCAGGTGGGGTGGGACCCATCACCCCCTCTGACAGCTGAGAGGGTCTGGGGTCACCTGTCGGAGGCACCCTGCCCCCGCCATGGGTGCTGAGGTAGTGAGCGTGGGACCCTCCTGGACCCCTTAAGGGAGGAAACCCAGAGCCCGTGAGGTTTCGAGGCCACTTCCAGCCAGCTCCGGTGGAGGACCCTGCTAACGCCTGCAGCCCCAGGCTCTGTTAGACTGCTCCTGATCCAGACCAGATCCTGATCTTCCCAGAGGTCCCGGAGGCCCAGCCTCACTCTCGGGAATGAGCTTGGGCTTCTGTGAGGGCCAGTCTGGCTCCACAGGCCCCACATGCGTCCTGCTGGCCTCGGCCGGGCCGCAGGAGGGACAGCGAAGGTGTGAGCGTGGAGCCGGGCTGTGGCCACACTCGGGCTCGTTCGGCTCACCTTGTTCACAGCTTCTGAGACTACCCCCTTCCCAACAGGAGCTAAGGGGCAGGCGGGACTTGAACAGTGAACTCCAAACCTCCCAGTGGTCAGCCTGCCACTCCAGCTCAGTCCAGTCGCTCAGTCGTGTCCGACTCTTTGCGACCCCATGAATCGCAGCACGCTAGGCCTCCCTGTCCATCACCAGCTCCCGGAGATCACTCAGACTCACGTCCATCGAGTCCGTGTGCCATCCAGCCATCTCATCCTCGGTCGTCCCCTTTTCCTCCTGCCCCCAATCCCTCCCAGCATCAGAGTCTTTTCCAATGAGTCAACTCTTCGCATGAGTTGGCCAAAGTACTGGAGTTTCAGTTTCAGCATCAGTCCTTCCACTGAACACCCAGGACTGGTCTCCTTTAGGATGGACTGGTTGGATCTCCTTGCAGTCCAAAGGACTCTCAAGAGTCTTCTCCAACACCACAGTTCAAAAGCATCAATTCTTCAGTGCTCAGCTTTCTTCACAGTCCAACTCTCACATCCATACACGACCACAGGAAAAACCATAGCCTTGACTAGACGGACCTTTGTCGGCAAAGTAATGTCTCTGCTTTTTAATACGCTATCTAGGTTGGTCATAACTTGCCTTCCAAGGAGTAAGCGTCTTTTAATTTCATGGCTGCAGTCACCATCTGCAGTGATTTTGGAGCCCCAGAATAAAGTCAGCCACTGTTTCCACTGTTTCCCCATCTATTTCCCTTGAAGTGATAGGACCAGATGCCATGATCTTCGTTTTCTGAATGTTGAGCTTTAAGCCAACTTTTCCACTCTCATCTGTCACTTTCATCAGGAGGCTCTTTAGTTCCTCTTCACTTTCTGCCATAGGGGTGGTGTCATCTGCATATCTGAGGTTATTGATATTTCTCCTGGCAATCTTGATTCCAGCTTGTGCTTCTTCCAGCCCAGCGTCTGTCAACAGTCCCGAGGAGAAGAGGGCTTCCAGAAGGGAGCACAGCCAGAAAGAGGTGCCCCTGGGACCCTTTGCACATCCAGGGGCCCACTTAGAGGTGCCGGTGTTTACTGATCACTTACTATGTACAAGGAACAGTTGGGCACTCACCAGACACCTGCCTCCAGGGCGCTAAGGACGGCTAATTCTGGAGAAGGAGGCCTCGTTGTTCAGGCAGGAGCTGCCCCTGGTGCCCAGGGGGTGGGGTGGGGCTGCCCTGAGCCCCTAGGCCAGCTCAGGAGGAAGTGGTGTCTCTGCCTGCAGGGCGGGAAGGCCTCTCAGGTCCTGTGTGTGAAGATGACTTGTTTGGACAGAGGAGGTCCCCTCAGGCTCAGGGCTGGGAGGGGCCAGCTCAGGGAGGGCTCTGGTGGCCCCCACAACGCACAGGACCCTCAGTTCAATCTGGATTTCACAGAAGCATGGAAACGTCTTAGGAAAAGTGTATCCCAAATAGTGCGTGGGGCATGCTTAGCATGAAGCGTTCTTCGCTGCCTCTCTGAGATTCAGACTGAGCTGGGGTCCTGCAAGTTTCGCTTGAGTCTGGTGAGTGAGGTCAGGGCAGGGGGCTGTGCCTTCATCTCGGGGACAGTCCTCCCTGGAGCCAGGAAGCTATGAGAAGGAAGGTGGGGGAGGGGACAGGTTGGAGAGGCAGGTAGCTAACCTGCTGGGCAGAGCATGCTGGGGACACCGTGCCCAGGCTGAGGCCCCGTGGCTGGCGCTGGCAGGGCAAGGGTGGGAGGGGTGCCCAGCTGCCCTGCCTGTGTCCACACCCATGCCCTCTCCCTGCTGGCTGTGATGCTGCTGATGGACACAGTGGGACCCTGCAGGGCTGAGGAAGTGCACAGAGGTCTAGGGGCCCTGGGGGTTCGGTCTTTAACAGTGTCTCACCACGCACCCCCAGCTCTCTTGAGACTCAGCCTGCAGGCACCGAGGGGCCTGGAAAAGGGTCCACGCCACCCTCAGTGGCTTGCGAGGGTTTCGAGATCCCTCTTCCTTCTCATATGCGGAGGAATCACTTTGGCGCAGTTGGATGCCATCTCTAATGCTGAGCGGGCTGGGTTCAGTCCTGGCAACGCCTCTGAACACTCTTCAGTCTGGAGGTTTCAGCGCTACTGCTGAGAGCCAGACTCTCCGTGTGCCCCTCTGGACACCCCTCCTGGCCCGAGCATTCCCCTGCAGCCCCCGCAACCCCGCCCCGTGTGGCTCACAGTGGTCCTGCCTCCCAGCCTGTTCCCGGGGCCCCACGTTTCTGGTTTGTGGGGCCCTCATGGTCCAGTGCACGCCAGTCCTCGCGAGAGCCCCGCAGAGGTAATGACTGCACGCGGAATTGGGCTGACCGCCCCGCCTTCAGGAATCAGACTGATTCCAAGTGAATGAGATTTTAATCACCTGTCACTACCGCCCGCTCTTTCTCTATATTTATGATAATTTGGGGGGGGCCTTTTTTTTTTATTGAAGTCAGTGTTGACTGAATCAAGTAATCCTGATTAGCAGTCTTGCTGCACCCAGTCAAGAGTGAAAGGCTCCCCAGCCTTAGTGGCACACTGAGCATTCTGAAATTGAACAGAAAAGGAGGGAAACAGGAGAGACAGGCGAAGTCTGTTTGTCTTGGTTACAGGCGCCAGCTGCGTTGTTTGAGGAGGGCGGCTGTTTCTAATTGTTTCTATAACCCGAGCCTGCAGCCACATCTTGGCTGGTGAAGCTAGTTACCCAGTTTCTTGAACTTCACGGGGTTGGCCCAGTGGTGGCCAGCCTGACTTCGGTCAGTCTGCAGGGTTTGGGAGGTGCAGTGTGCCCTGTGGAGTGTTTCCTGGGGCGGCCGCCTGGCAGGGGAGCCTGGCCTCACCGCTCCCAGCCCCGCTTCCTGCGTCACCCTTGGTGATGGCGACACATTGATCTTGCAGGCGATGGGAGTAAACTGTGAAGGTGCCCAATAAATAGAAGCTTTGAAAGCGTGGTTTCAGTTTCTCCGAGAGGAGCCATCGACCTCAGCGTGGCACCGTCAGATCAGTGGCAGCCCTGAGACGTCCGGGGTGCCCTCCTCCCGACTACACAGCACAGGGCCTTTCCTCGTGGCTCAGGCAGTGGGGCCGTGGCTAGCGGATTGCTTCCCCAATGATGAGGCTTCTTCCCTCAAGGTTCTTGATTCCACTCTTCACCAGCGAAGGCCCTGGGTTATCCACTAAGGCCTCTGACTTAGCGTTCGATCCCATTTAGTTATGATAAGCGACTGCAGCACCTCTTGCTTTGGAGAGGTTGCTTAGAAAGTCAAATGACTTCCCAGGGACCGTCGGGGCTTCTGCCCGCCAGGCGTTTTTGCCTTCATGCTTGGCGGGGCAGCCAGCTTCCCTGCACGGTGCCCTCGCCTCTGCCCCTGCGGGCCTGGGGAACACCAGCCCCACATCAGGAGAGATGGACACAGTCTCCTGGACCTATTGGCTGCAGAGGACAGCTCGATCGCGCTTGGTCAACTCTCAGGACAGCTGTGTTTCTGGGGAGTGGGCCTTTGAGAGGCCTGACCTGGCACCAGCCCCCAGGGGCTCCCCAGAGACCAGCTGGGCTTTCCTGGAAAGCCCTCAGGGCACCGCTCAGGGGACGAGACCCCCCTCCTGCCTTCCCCTGGGACCTGGGGACAGCCAGCCAGAGCAGGTCAGGAGACAGGGGGCGGGTGGGTCTCTCTGTGTGAAAGCAGCACCGTATGTCCACCCTGCCTCGTCTCTGTGGCTGGAGCATCCAGTGTGCCCAGACTGACTGTCCCAAGGCTGGTGGAGCAAGAGTGGGAAAGGGTGTCATGAAAGTCGCCCACGTTTTTTTTTTTTTTTTAATTCAGAGCATACTTCTGATTTTCGGCTCTGCATCAGGCCTGAGAGGAACCATCCAGGACGAGACGGACCATGGGCCCTGCCCTCAGACAGCTCACGGCCAGCCTGGACAGGCCAGCCAACAGTTGGAGCTACTTGGTGTCTGCCGTTCGGGGGCCCAGTTCTCAGGGGTGACGGGTAACGTCACCACGGCAGGGCAGGCGGGTGTGTAGGGCTGTGTAGGGGTCCCCTGTGGTTATGGGGGTCTGCAGTAAACACGAAGAGCCACACAGCCATGTGCAGACCTCCCCTCCTTTCCAAGGGAGGCCCGAGAGTGCACTCGGGCCCAGGGTGACCTCCTGCCAAAAGTATCCCCAGGGCGTTACCCTTTCTGCTTTCGATGCCGTTCTGCCCGTGGCCAAGCGGCAAGCCCGTAGTTGTGTGGCCTTTAGTTTTGTGACACCTTTGTAACTGCTGAGGGGGGCAGACCCTCCTCCTAGCAGAGAAATAGCTTCGTGTGTCGTAACGAAGCCACAGTGAATCCAGTCACCATGCTTGGCGAGCCTCCCTTGGGGGCTAAACGTGGCGCCAGGCGTCTGGCTTGCCTTCTTAGAACGGGTCAGGGGTCCACCCACCCAGATATGTTACCGACTTGAATGTCTCGGCTTTAAATTCAATTCCCATCTTACGTGTTTTAACAACTCATCACCAGGTCTTCACGATGCATTATTAAGGAGGCTGTTCTCCTACAGATGTTTGCACAGCCTTGCATGTGTCCATATTAGTTCCAGCTCTCCACTGGCCGAGTTAAACAGCATCCTTTCCAGGAATGAAGCTGTCCCGTCTCTGGCCGGGCACTGCTTGGGGGACCCTCGTTCAAGACCCAGGAGAGGCTCAGCCAGCAGAGGCTCCTCAGTCCCCTTCTAGCGACACTAGCTGTGAATGTGACGAAACATAACCGCTCGTGTTGAGAAAAGGAACGAAAGGAATGGGAGCGTCTCCAGAAGAGGCTGGAGCGCCCGTATCAACCCGGGCCGACTCCATGGCAGGTCAGAGAGATGCCAAGAAAGCAGTGCTGACTCCATGGCAGGTCAGAGAGATGCCAAGAAAGCAGTGACGATCCATGAGTGGAGAGGCTCGCTGTGTCGCTATCACGATAAAAAGTAGGAAGCCCCGTGTCCTATCCCAGCGACCAGGAGGCAGCCATTTAAAATGTAGATGAATGAGTAAATCAGAAGCATTCTTACTGCATACAATGAGGTGGAAAGGATATAAGGGTGTATATACTCTGTGATCCCAAATCAAAAAATATGGGTAAGGAGCTATGAGGAAGTAAGAGCGCATGCTGAGTCACTTCAGTCGTGTCTGACCCTTTGCAACCCTATGGACTGTAGCCCACCAGGCTCCTCTGTCCATGAGATTCTCCGGGCAAGAGTACTGGAGTGGGTTGCCATTTTCCTCCTCCAGGGGATCTTCCCCACCCAGGGATCAAACCCAGGCCTCTGGCGTTGCAGGAGATTCTTTACTACTAAGGCACCTGGGAAGCCTCTATGAGGAAACAGACTGGTCATTGTGATTGCATGTGTGTGCCAAGTTGCTTCGGTCGTGTCCGGTGCTCTGTGACCCCGTGTACTGTAGCCCACCAGGCTCCTCTGTCCATGAGATTCTCTGGGCAAGAGTACTGGAGTGGGTTGCCATGCCCTCCTCCAGGGGATCTTCCAGACCCAGGGACCGAACCCGCGTCTCTTATGTCTCTTGCATTGGCAGGCGGGTTCTTTACCACTAGAGTCAGCTGGGAAGTCCCAGTCCTTGTGATTAGCTGTGTGTAATAAGTTTATAGGTGATTTTTGCATCTTTGTATAGGTATTTTCAAAAAATTCGTAGATTGAGCATCGGTTATTTTTATGATCCTTTTTACAGTGATTCAGACGTATTACACATTAGTTAGGTTTCTGAATAAGTCATTAGCATCTGAAATTGACCTAAGGCGTCGTTTCCTGTGCTGGATATTATGTGCTTCCAGGACGTGGGTGGAGTGGCTCCGAACGGTGACAGTTCCTGTTAGAGCTCATCCCACCCCCACCCCCTTCCCCGCA
>SJYF01001869.1:1068213-1081215 GCA_006410515.1 Procapra przewalskii | reverse complement strand
TCAGCACCTGCTGGGAGCAGCCCTTGCCCCACAAGGGGCCCCAGGCCAGGGGAGCTCAGTAACATTGTCTGGACTAGGGTTATTACTGCACTAATACCACCCCTTCCACTCTCTTAGCTTACGCAGAGGGAGGGCCCCCCAACCAGTGCGGAGCCTCCTGACCCTCCTGTGAGATTCGGGGTCACCAGGCAGCAAGTCTGATGCTTCTGCTGAAATGACCCTTTGCTCAGACCCCACTGGCATTCATAGTTCAGACCATCTCCGCTTGTTCTGGGTAAACTTCGAGGCTCTGCCGCTTTCCCTCTTGCTGGGTGCTCTCCGAGTGAAAGCCTGTCCTGCCTGTAATTAAGCACCTAAGTGACAGATGTGCGTCGTATGTCTCCCGTGCGGGTTACGGGGAGGAAGTGGGTTTTGTTCTGCGTTTGTGTTTACAGATCTGCTGTGCTTCTTGCTGACTCTTTCCCTGCTGGGACCTTTCCCAGCTGGCATTTGGGCATCTGGGGCCTGGATGTGACCTTGGGGTCTCCAGGCCCTCACCCACAGCCTGCAGCCCCTGCTCAAGGGGTGCTGCTGGGGCAGGAGCTCTTCCCCTCTGAGGCCACCTGGGGCTCCTTGGCGCTGTCTCTGCGGAGGACCCCTGGGGGACTGGAACTGACCTCTGACTTGATGCGGCCCTGGGGCCCTCGGATAAGCAGGATCCCCGTCAGTTCTGGGGATCTCCATGGTGGCTGAGTTTTCATTCCCAGGGCCCCAGTAGACAGGCCCTGAGATGTGCCTGAGGTTGGGGCTGGGGGCATCCCCCCGACTTCAGCTGTGCCCCAGTGGGCCCCTGAGATGTGGCCGACCCCAGCCACCGCAGTTGCGCCCTGAGCCCTCACTCACGGGGCGCCTCCCACCCCGGAGCTCTCAGACACCTCTCTGGGCCATCAGGGTTGGTTTTCAAACAGCGCGCGATGGCCCACACCCGCTCCTCTTCCTGCCGTCGCAGAGCGCTTCAAGAGCAGAAGCTTCTGACTGCGCCCGTGGCGCTCGCTCACTGGGGCAGAGGAGGGGTGTGTGCAGTGTGGTCCCCCTGTCGTCAGTTACCTCCCTGTGCAAGCCCACCAGGGAACATCGAGGAGCAGCGGTTCCCGTTTCACAGGTGGGGAGACTGGCTGATGGGGGAGCAGCTCTCCCGGGGCCTCGGAGCTGCTGGGGGCGCGGTGTGTCCCCCTGTCCTGATGGTGCTGTCCCGAGTGCCTGTCCCCTCTCCTCGGCATCCTTGCGTGGTCCTCGCCTCTGGGGGAAGCAGCGGGGGCCTTGCCCTCGGGTCCTCTGCCGGTTCTGGGGTGTTTCTTAGACCCTGCCTTCACCCCGAGGCCCTGGGGGCCCCATCCCATTCCCTGGACCTCACCTGCTGGGTCTGAGAAACGGGGGTCACCCTGATTTTTTGATGAGCAAATCGTGTGGGCCCGGGGGCAGCCCCCAGGGGCTTCCCCCTACTCACCGGAGAAGGAGCCAGACTCCCAGGGGGTTGAAGCCGTCCCCTCTGCTGGTCCCATCTCATCTTTATTCCGCTGAGAATTTGACACAACACACATTTCTAGGCAGATCGGAAAAAGCACGAGCCGGCGCCCCGTGTCTTCAGGTGGCTGTGTGCTGGGCGTCTTGCACTAATATGTTTGCTTTTGGATATTTAGATTAAATATTGTGCCTGACTCCACATGCCCAGCCATCTGTGGGCACAGCTTTTCCAGCGTCCTGGCTGCTGCCTCTCCCAGGGTGGGGGTGTCTGGGCTCCTCCTAGTCACAACAGACTTCAGGGAGACCCACACCTCCTGTGAGCAGGCTCCCTGGGTGGAACCCCAGCCACAGCCGCTGCCGCTTGGTTACCCCGTGTGTGTGTGCACGCCCGTGTGTGTGCGTGTGTGTACACCCGTGTGTGCACACCCGTATGTGTGCATGCACGCTCAAGTGTGTGTGTGTGTGTGCGCACGCCTGTGTGTATGTGTGCATGCATGCTTGTGTGTGTGTACACTCCCGTGTGTGTGCACATACCTGTGTGTATGTGTGGATGTGCGCACACACGCCCGTGTGTGTGTCTGCGTGCACGCCCTTGTGTGCGCACGCCGTGTGTGTGTGCATGCACGCGCCCGTGTGTGTGTGTGCACACCCGTGTGTGTGTGCAGTTCACAACCACCCTGTTTCCTATCCCAGGTGCCAAGGGAAGGACTCTCCATCCTCATTTGTGGGCCCTGGGTCGTGGGCACTTCTGTTTAGATGAGGCCACCCGTTACAGAGCTCCGTGGACGGAGGAGCCAGGCAGGCTGTAGTCCAGAGGGCTGCACAGAGTCGAGCGTGACTGAAGCAGCTGAGCACACGCCCATCACAGAGCTCCTGGAGCCCATCATGCTGTGAGATGGACTTGACGGATGGGTGTTGCATTTCCTGTCTCTGCCACCCACCTGTGTCTGCCCTGGTTCTGTTGGGGAAGCCAGAACAGGCCCAGCGCACCGGGCATCCTGACCTCCTGGGGTAGCAGACACGTGCCTGGGACCCTGTGTTCGGTCAGGTGCCCAGTCCAGGGGCGCTGCCCAAGGTGTACCCCCATTTTCCAGGTGCAGGGATCGAGTCTTGCCCAGCTCTGTTCTCTCTCTCTCTCCCTGCCTGTCCCAGACCTGAAGGGTGCTCAGGGCGACTCTGGGGTTCCTTTTTGCTTCCTTCTTCCTCCCTTCACGGTCCTGCCCTCTTCATATGACACCCTGCTTGCTGGGGGGAGTGGGCAGGTGGCCTGCATGTGTGATGGGCAAGGCCGGAGCAGCCGGAAGCCTCCAGCCAGGGCCCCCACCTGGGGTCTGCCCCCCAGGGGCCCAGTGCAGTGCAGGCCAGTGCAGCCCCTGCCCTGCCATTTAGGTGGATGAAGGCACCCGGGTATCCTCCCCCGCTGACGCCCCAGGCTGCTCCTGCCCCTGGGGACCAGGCAGAGGGCCTTGATTGATGTGGAGGCATCATGTGACCACTTGGGATGAGGGTGGACAAAGACCCCATTTAGACTGACCCAGCCCTTCCCTGGGCCCCTGGCAAACGTGCCAGTGGCTGGGACAGCGAGATGCCCGTGCCTCCCTTCTTGGCAGGAGGACCGGCTAGGCTCTGCAGTTGCTTTTTGCATTTTTCTCCCTGACTCGCCCCAGTTTTTTTGCTGCTGGAGTATCTGTTTTCACTCTGGGGCTACGTGTTAATGTCTAGAATAAGAAAGCCCCCTGTACAGGAGACGGGGCTAACGGGGCTTGAGAGCAGAGGTTGCCAGCCCGCGTCCCTCCGCGTCCAGCTGTTGGGAAGCAGGTCCGGTAGCCGTTCTCCCAGAGGCCTCCCTGCCCGTCCACACCCAGTGCCAGGGAGACTCACAGATGCCTTTTGTCCGGACGGCACGGGGCTCTCCGCCTCGGCTCCCGTCCAAGCTGGGCCTGGATGTAGGGTGGCGTGGGGGAGTCCCTGCTGGCCCTGGCCCAGCCCCCCGCGAGTAGCCTCCTCTCCTGGGAACCCCTGGACTTTTCTGAGATGAGACGTGAGAGTGTGAGCCCCCAGGCCTGGATTTCCCATCCATAGGATGAGAGATGCCTTGATGATGAATCCAGAGTTTTCTGGTGGAGTTTCCACGAAGGATATAGGAATGAGATTAATGAATACAGGTTTTGGCTGGACATGCTCCGGCTTAAGCTTTTCTGGGAACGAGAACATGGGATTCAGATGGGAGAACAGCAGCCGGGCCTGGCCACGCATGGACTGACTGGAAGAGCTGGCAGTACCATCCCCTTGCACAGATGGGGAAACTGAGGCCAAAGGCAGCCCCGCGCCCCAGCCCCTGGGCACCGCTGGGGCCAGTCCTCAGCAGCCCGCCCCTGGCCGCTGCCCCAGTGCAGCTCCTAGGGACCAGCCTCTCGCAGATGGCCATTTGTGTCCTGACGCCCCTCCCTGAGGATCCAGAGGTTTTCCTCCGGCTGGTGTCTCGGTATTTGGTTTTACAAGAAAGGCGTTTCGAGGAGCTCTGGCTATGGCGTTGGGACCACAAGGGTTGGTTTGGAGGCGGCGGCTCTGCCAGCCGTCCCCAGGAAAACGCGGGCCATCCGTCACGTGGTGCCAGCCCCGGAGCGTTTCAGCGATGCGCTGAGTGTGTCCATCCAAGAAGAGGCGAGGGTGCGGCCGGAGGCGCCTGCTCCCCTGACCCCACCGGTCCTGTGCGCATGCAGAGAGCCCCCTCGCTGGGGGACCTCCCTTGCTGGTGCAGGGCGCCTGACCCGCGTGAGCTGCCAGAGGAGACGTGTGCAAGGGCTCGAAGGCACACGGAGACGCCGGGGGACGGTAATGACAATGTTTTGTTATCTCCCCCTGTTTTCTTTGCATGCTTGTTAAAACGTGGGGCCTGAGTGTCTGCGGACCTAACAAGTCCCTTCTAATCAGGCCAGAATGTTCCCGTCGGGCGCTCGAGAGATGCTTGGCTCAAACAAAGCCGTGCTCTTCCCCCAAGAAGCCCATTTGTTTAAAGATTGGCTTGTCAATTTGTGAATCAACATTTCGGCTTTTTGCTCAGACGCCACGCTTGTGCCGCTCTTCCCGGGGCAGGGGGACTAACGCAGAGGTGCTGTTTGTTGTTGGAAGGAAGTAAACTTCATCAGGTCGACTTAGATGTGTGTTTCAAATGTCACTCAGAGTGCTTTCTTGTAATGAAACGCCGCATCCAGATTCTTCCCGGGGCTCAGGGGGATTAGACCCGGTAAAAGAAGAATTCAGTCTTCCTTGCTGTGACGCATCAGAGTGAGGAGTTTAAAATCCACAATTTATTCAAATATTGATATTTCTACTTGTCAGAAGAGAGGGGCCTTGAAATTTCCACTGAGCACTGTTGTCAGAAGAATTGCAAGAAATGTGTCAGATAATTCATAAACGGAGTTCACTACTGTGAAATCAGTTGGGAACAGGGAAAAAATATATTCTTGTCGATGTAGAATAGGGCAATATAACAGAAAATAGCACTCACGTTTCCATCATGTCAAGCAAATGCTCAATTTGGGCCAGGTATTTTTTTTTTTAAACAGCCTGCTGCTTCTAGAGCAGCCTAGAATGCATGAAAAATGTTTTGAGTTCTGCTTTGTAGACAAGAGATCTGTTTGTTGTTTTTTCCCCTCTGAGACCTCTATTTCCCATCAGGCAGGAGCCAATCCGAAGGCAGCTGCTGGCGGGGCTTGGCGAGCCAGCAGCTCTGCATACGGTTTGCATTAAGGCCCTAAAAAGCTGTGAAGAGGCGGGTAATGATGTAAAGGGCCAGTGTAAATTCCAAACTGTTGATAGCAGGGAGAGGCGCTCCGGAGCCCCTTCCCAGAGTCCAGCCTGTGTTTTCCTCCGCTTGGGAGCCGGGAGTGGAGGCAGGTTCAGGCACCCAAGGATCTGGTACAGTTGAAATTCTTGGTGCAGGGGGACCCCCCACCTGTCTGCGGCGGGGAGATTTCTGAGCTGGGGGCTGTTCTTCCGTCGGACCTGGCGGCACCCGCTTCTCCCAGGGGAGTCCTGCCCAGGCGGACACGTGTTCCCGGGCACATGGGTGGGTAGGAACACGCTCTGCATGTGCCGCCCAGATCACGTGAACACGAGTCCAGGAAGAGCCGCAGCCACGTGTCCTGGCGGAGGCCCTGTGAAAACGTTGCCGCCAGTACCGGTCGTTCCTTTGTTCGCAAAGCTCCCTGCAGGCCCCCGGGGCTGCCCTGCGTGTCCGCAGGTCCACCTGGGGGCAGGGGAAGGGGCTGGTGCTCTGCCATGTGCATTCACGCGGGAGCCCGGGGTCGCCATTTCCCCCAAGTCTGCGTGGAAGCTTGTCCCATCTTTCTCACCAGCACGCTGGCTACAGTGGTTCTGAACTACAGGCTCCCTGTCAGCCCTGCTCTCCTGAGAACAGGCAAAACCACCCCCTCCACTTCCAACCTCACACCCACAGAGGGTGGAGTGGCCGATGGAAGCGGACACCTTTCCCACGGGGCCTGTGGCCACTCTTCCTTGCCTCAGGGACCGGGGACACGGGGTTAAAACAGGCTGCTGAGGGAGGAGGGTGTGTAGGAGACTCGATGGACTGAAGGGGAATGGGGCCCAGGATCCAGGCAGGGTGTGAGACGGGGGCAGTCAGCTGGCTGTGCCGAGGACCATCCTGCCTTGAGGCCAAGGCTGAGGGGTGGTGCTGTGGTCAGAGTAGCCAGGGATTGGAGGGCTGCGGTGCCCCTCTGACCTCGCCTGGCGTCCGGTGCCCTGGCTCCTGTCCTGGGGTGGGGATGGGCACAGCTGCACAGGACGGCCCGTTACCCCTGGGTCTGCGGGTGGGGGTGGCCTGGAGGGCAGATGCAGGGGGCTGTGGAGTGGGCGCTGGGTGGCGATGCTGGGGATAGTGGCTTCGCGGCCGCACTGGCCCCTGAGTCTCAGAGCTGGACCTGACCTCCA
Source organism: Procapra przewalskii (assembly GCA_006410515.1). Lineage (NCBI taxonomy): Eukaryota > Metazoa > Chordata > Mammalia > Artiodactyla > Bovidae > Procapra > Procapra przewalskii. The sequence continues at coordinate 1,074,756 of SJYF01001869.1, read as the reverse complement.
TCAGCTGTGGGGCCCTGGCGGTACCTGTGCCCAGTAGGAGCGGGTGTGCTGAGCTGTGGCCACAAGGAAGCCGTCTGAACCCTCCCCTTTGACCGCATGGCTGCCCAGCTGCCAGGTCTGTGCATGCATCCGCTGTTGAGCAGGAGGCTGCGGGCTTGGACACTTTCAGGGTGCAGCTGTTGCGTGGCTGGAGCACGCTGCGGGCCCACACCTGGGACGCCTCGGTCGCCTTAACTGCGGACCTGGGGAAGGACAGAGCGTGGGGAGGTGGGGGCTGGGGGGTGCCCTGGGAGCAAGGGGAAGCCGTGAGCAAGTCCCTGGGGTTTGAAGAGAGTGATTGGACCTAGAGTTGCATTATGAAGGCACCTTCATTGAGGTTTGCTGAGTATCTGTCCAGTGGGTGGTGGGGCGGGGCTGTCTGGACCCTTTGCAGTTCAGATTTGAGGATTCTGTGCATCTGTGTCTGCCTTTGGTTTGTGAAACATGAGTACACGTCTGTGCATGTATGTATGCACGTGTGTGTTTATCTTGTTAGCGTTTTAAGCGTTTACCCGGTGAACTGTGGCGGGGGCTGGGGAGGGGACGCATCAGGGTCCTTTCTGCAGACAATGGATGCTGTCCGTTGTCCAGCCCGCACTGGCCTGGGGACTGTGAGCGTCTGTACAGTCTGTGCTCAAGGCTGGGGTGTTGGGTTGTCCCGGAAGCCCGTGCTCTCACCCATAAGCAGAGCCCTGGGGGCCCTGCCCCGCGGCCCCGTGGACCGGCCCCGGGTGGGCTCGTTAGCGCGGCCTCCGCGCCTGCCCGCGGCGCCGGCCGTCTGCCGGGTGCTGGCGGATCTGTCACTGGCGCCCAGCAGAGCCCGGCCCTGACAGTGAGGAGGCAAACGCTCCTGCCTGAATCCCCCATTAACTTTCTGAGGCGTATTGATTCCTTGTAAAAATAATGCTATTGACAGGCCTTCCAGGAGTAATTGTTTCCAGAGCGCGGAGGTCAGCGTGGCCAGGAAGGGCCGGGAGTGAGCTGCTCGGAGGTTGACTGAGCCCCCGGGGCGGGTGCCCCTGGTTCGGTGGGACCCCTGGAAGGGGACCTGGGGCCACCCTTGGGCGCCCGGGCTCCTGGCCATGGACAGTGTCCCTCGGAGGGTCTGTGGTCAGCCCTGGGGGGCTCCTGGCGGGCAGGCGAGCAGGCTTGGATGGGTGGGGGTGGGAGCCTGGCAGACTCAGAGCCCCTTGGCCGCCGACCTCACGAGGCAGCATTCCGTGTGCGTCTCCCAGGCTCGGCTTCCAGACTTTATTAAAGTTGCTCTTGGGCTGAATTTTAAGGCTTGGCCGCGGCTCCAGAGGCAGCTGCCAGGCCAGGGGAGTGACCGCTTGGGTGTCCCCCCACCACGGGCCCTGCCCAGAGGCCTCTGTTTCTGGGGAGGGTCACCTCCTTCCCCCCGAGCACGAGGGAGATGATGGAGAGGGAGCCACTCCGGGGAATCTGAGCCAGCTGGGGACCAAAGACGCGGCCTAATATGGTCAGCGGTGTCTTTGCAAACCCAGTGTCCCCAGTGAGCCACTGGCTTGAGGAGTGAGAGGCTTGGGGCCCCCTGCCCGTGGACATGCGGTGGGCTTCCTTGCAGAGAGGCGGCCCCAGAGGGTCCAGCCCTGTCAGTCCAGAGCGGCGGGCACTGATGCACGGTATTGCAGGCAGAGGCATTTTCCGGTCCTGGGAACGTGAAAAGGATGAGAGAGCTGCCCTCTAGGAAAATGAATCCCAGGCCGTTCGTGGTCAAAGTCTGAGTGCCAGCAGAGGGGCAGAATCGCTTTAATTCAGAGGGAAAACCTTAGCGGTCTCTGCTTAAAATCAGAGTGGGCAGGCCAACTTCCGATCTTCAGCTCAGACCAGATATTGCTTATAGCAAATGTACTTTTCATTTATCTCAAGGAAGAAGTTACTTAGAAGAGGCAGTTGCGTGGCCGTGAGCTTTGCCAGTGGCCGGGCTTGTGCACCATGTGTATTGATTGCACCCCGGCAGCCTCCAGCACCGAGGATGGTGGCGCTCTGCATCTCGGTGTTGGCGGTGTGGTGGGGTGGGGGTGGGGGCGGATGTGGACAGGCAGCCGCACGTGCTCCTCTGGCCTCTGTCCCCAGTCTCTCCTCTGTGTTTTCCCCCAAATGAGGAGAATCCGATCAGTGCCACTAACAAACTGCGGCAATGGTTATCAATTAGCCTGGCCAGCGGCGGTGGCTGTGCCAGTACCGGCTGTGTGTGTGCTTGGGAGGAGTTGGTTTGTGTCGCTCAGGGAGGCGGCCTGTGCAGGCCCACCCCTCTCCGGGCCGAGCCCCCTCCCCGCGCTGCTTAGAACGAGATTTGTGTTCGCCCTAATCCAATAACCATCGCCCAGGACGCCCCATGTCGCTCTGCTGGGAAATGGTGTCCAGGCTTGTAGCAACATCTAATGGGTATTTAGGTGCAAACTAGCTGTGAAGTGTTAAATATTTACATGTGGAATGCCAATAGTAATTGTCCACTTTATCTGAGCTAGCCTAGGGAAATGTCTTATTTGTTTCTATGTTACTTCAATAAACAGAAAGCTGGAAAATCCTCCCGCTATTTCTTGGGGGCTTAGAATTAATAAAGCCAGGCGGTATAAAATATGTGCTTTGGGTTTTTGAATGATCACTTCTGCACCAGGTCATATAATACGGCTTTAACTCCATGTGGCCTGTCTATTAAGCAAGACAGGATGAGCCTCACAAATAATAAAAAATATTTATGCTTTTCTTAGTGATACTAACAAGGTAACATATCAGAGGAGAAATGGCAGGAGAAGAATAGGGTGACTGTGTCTTATGAATTCACGGCTCGGTGGGACCCCGGCCAGCCCCCGCCAACACCCTAGGGTTCTCCGCTCCACACTGCTATTATTCCACAAATTGTATTTTTTTTGCTTTTGTTTGTGAAATCTGAAGTGTCATAAATGCCTCCGTCTCATCTATATTTGATAGTTAATATTAGTCTCAACCAGGAAAGTGCACTTTACATGTGGCAACATACGATTACCTGAGAGTGTTATTGCAAAGGAAAAAATCAATACCGATTTATAATTCACGATCGCAGTCTATCAGTTTTTATGGCTCCCTATCCAGTCTCATTAATTTTTTATTATGATTGACTGAAACTGAAAGATTTTTAACATGTTTCGCTGTTATTTATTCAACCTTAATAATTAAATAAACCTTAATTGGCTGTATTTCGAGGCATCTTGGCGCTGCGGCCAGGAAGGGTTGGGGTGACCATCCATTTTTAATGTGGGCGCACCTCACGTTTTCTTCTGAGGCGGCTCAGGGAAGGGGGTCTGCTGTGTACCATCACCAGAGCGAAAGAAATAGGTTTTGTCATCACCTAATCAAATTCTGTTTAAGAGGAGACCATTTGTTTTAATTCAAAATATAAATTATCGATAGCGCCGAAAGGAACGCAATAAAATATTCCTGGAGCAACGTGAGTCCACGCCGTGTACCTGCGCGGAACTTTGATCAGCGGCTAATATCTTGATTAATGAGGCCAAGGGCCCCGTTGCACTGAGCGCTGCTGGCAGGGACGCCCTCGCCCGGGGTCTCCCGATTGGTGGTTAACAGGTCCCTTTGAAAGGTGATTGACAGAGGGAAAATTGCACTTTCAAATTTCATCCGTATTCATTTCAGTTGTTCTTCTACATGTCAACCGCTTCCCGTCTCTGGCAGGCCACGGCTGTATACATTAGCTGTTCCCACAGTGAGGAAAGAGGGCAGACAATCCCGTGCTTGAGCATTCTGAAGGAAAATCAATCATGTCATAAGTGAGAAGTATGGATAAGTTTGAACTGTGGCAACTTTCATCATTTCATTTCTGGCCACGCCGGTGGGTTTCTGAGTGTCCAGGCTGCGTGAGGCAACCCCAGCTGCAGGGGAAGAATAGGCAGGATAATAGAGTTGGGCTGAGAGGGAAATGTTCTTTTCTCTGGTATTTGTCAAGGAAGGTTCTCGTGGTTTTGCACAGAAGAAACATCAAACCCTAAGATTATATACACTGGACGTTTTGACAGAACTGAAAAAAAGGCTTCTATGGACTATGACAAGGATAGACCGACCCTCTCAATCAAACGATTGGGCTTCAGCCTCACGTTTTTGTTGTTTTTTTTTTTTTTTCCCCAATTTTTGTTTGCGCTGGTCTCTTGACTGTCAGCCATTTCTAGGAGGGAGCCTATTGTTAGGGCCACTTGAGAACTTCCAGGGCATCCTCTGGGTCAAGAGAGATGGCTTGCAGGAGGGTGTGATCCCCCAGGGAGGACCCACCCTTGTGCCCATCTCCACGGCAGCTTAAGGGGCAGCCTGCAGGGAAGGGGGTGGAAACGCAAACTTGGAGGAATCTGTAGCTGCTTAATCGGATCTGTGTACAGTCCGGAGCGGGCATCATTGTGCATTGGAAATGCTGTGAGAACTGTGGGGGATGAACATGTTGCAATTTCACCATCTTGTTCTTAATATTATTGAAAGAGAGCTCTTCTTGGCAGTAATAAATTTAACACAAAAATCAAATACAAAACAAATTTATTCTTCCAGAGCTGATGCCCCAGTCATTTCTTTCTTGTCTTGCATTAAGCTTTAAAATCAACTGTCACTCCCCATCGATTGCATCTGAATTGTTATCTATATTTCTCAAAAGCGCTCTTGACAGTTAATACAGTGTAAATTATAATCTGGGGAAATGCCGTTTGTGTTCGCCAGCAAATTGCTTAGATTCTGAGCAAGGCTGCTTTTACTTGCCATTCTCTCCTTGTGGCCATCTATTTTAGCAAGGATCATTCAGGCGAAATTATTCTAAATTTACACGCCGCTAGTATGTAAATCATATTGTGGAAATCACTTTTGGAATCACGCTAGGGTGTGAGGCAGAGCTTGAGAGTTTGCGAGCTGCACTGTTGAAACAAGTATCACCTCGGGGGCCCGCCCCGCGGAGGCAGCCGCCAGTGCCCCTGCAGCTTCTGAGGACTCGTCTGCGTTCGGTGCGGGTGCGCCCAGTTCTGTGGGCTTCGGGGCCTCCGGGCGCCCTGCCACCTTCTTGGAGGGTTCTCTTGCCCTGGTTCTCGTTGAGCCACGTGGTCCCGGGGCGGCAGGAGCAGTGGGGTCCCCATCCTCCAGAGATGGGACTGAGGGCCCCAGGGGGTGCTCAGGACTCCCCTCCTCTGGTTTCCTCATGGAAGGGGCAGCCAGACCCAGGGGTGCTCTGTGAGAAAAGTGGGCCTTGGGGGTACAAGCCACAGAGGCCGTTAAAAATTTCCTAGTAGCCACATTAATGAAGTAAAACAAAGCAAGTGAAATAACCTCGATAATACTTAAACTTGGTAGCGCTGAAAGCCTGTCATTTCAACCTATGATCAGTATCTAAGTTAAGGCTTCCCTGGTGGCTCAGATGGTAAAGAATCCGCCTGCAATGCAGGAGACCTGGGTTCGATCCCCGGGTCATAGAATCCCCTGGAGAAGGTAACGGCAGCCCACTCCAGTATTCCGAGGAGCCTGGCGGGTCCCAGGGGTCACCGAGAGTCGGACTCGACCGAGCGACTCAGCCTGCGTGCAGGTTGAGATGCAGACAGGTTTCTCCTTGCTGAGTTTCGGGAGCACCGCGTGTGCTGGCCCGTCCCCTGCAGCTGGACCACCCACCCCATCCCTCCTGCTCAGCTCCACCTGAGGCCGTGACCCCCGCGTTGGGCGACACACCCCAGGGTGCCCCGGGACCCCTGCTGCCTCCAGCGCCAAGACAGAGCTCCTCCCCTCTTGCTCCTGCAGGTCTCCAGCCCAACTCAGCTGGGGCCCGCAGGCAGAGAAGAGCCCAGGGTGGACCCCCCGGGCATGGAGTCGGCTCCCTCTTCCCTGGGGGCACACGTGCAAGCAGTAATTTGCCCAGGAAGGTCTCACTCACGTGGTGATGGGATCCCCATTGTGGATAAGTTCCGGTTTCCTTCAGAGTTATTTCATTGTTACATACTTGTAGCTTTTCCTTCCTCAATGAAAATCTGACAGTTGTAATACAGGGAGCTATTTCAGGAGCCACTTCTATTCCTTTAGGAGTAACTAATTATACACTCATTTATTCATTCCGGAAATATTTACTGAAGATCTATTAGTCTGAGGCAAGGTGGTTACAATTCAGTTCCTGCCCTGATGGGTGGATGGATGGAGAGGTCTAGGTGTCTCAATATCTCCGTTATCTGCACAGTGATACAGGAAGGTAAAAATGAACGGGCAGATGGTTATCTATAGACAGATCTGCGTTTCACGTCTTGTCTATGTGTCTGTTTATTGTCTGTCTGTAGATAGGCCTAGCTGTCGATACTGGTTCTCTGCGAACAGCTGTCCCTCTGGCCGGCTGGCTGGCTCCATACCTGCACCCCTTATATCCCTGAGTGTGTTTGGCAGGACGTGGGGGTTGAACACAGGGCAGGCAGTGTTGGGGAGAGATGACTCTTGGGGTGGCCTGGGCCCTCCCAGACACAAGCTGAGAAGGGTATTCGAGGT
>SJYF01001869.1:1052508-1057508 GCA_006410515.1 Procapra przewalskii | reverse complement strand
GCGAGGAGCCCGGGACTTCGTAACGAGCATGGGAAGTATGCTAATTGACGCGGGGCTGCTGGCTTCTGCCCCTAAAATGGGAAGATACATATTTGGGGGTTATGATCGGATGGCAGTTTTCAAGTGCATTGTCACAGGTTGGGAAAGTGTTTTAATCAAGCTGGCTTGTTATGCCTACTTGCGATATGGTTTAAGCAGCAGTCTTATTAGTTTAACCCTGCACAGTGAAAGCAAGCAGGCTTATTTCTGATTAGATCAAATGTGCAGACATAATGGAAAAAGTAATTAAGTGATGAATGTACTCTTAGACGTGGACTAATCACACTGTATTTATGTGGCTGGTGCATAGCTGTGACCTTCTATGCCGTGTTTATGGTCAGTGGTGATTACCATTAATTTGTAACATATATAAACATTCGTGCAGCACAGCTCTCTGTCTGAGCTGATCTGGACACACAGTTCTTGACTGGGACCCACAGGGCTGCTCACCTTGTAGGTGTCCATTGCTCCCAGCTAAGCCCTCAAGAAAGTGGAAATGGCCACAGAAGCCTCTGTGCTCTTCTGGTCCAGGAACAAGTGTCATATGGAGACTGAGCTCCTCGTGCTCCTGACTCACTGCCTTTATGGCAGTGGCTTCTAGAGTGTTCAGATTTGCCCCTCCCTTGTTTTCCTGGGGAGGCCCCAGCACCGCTTCCTGGCCCCTGCTTGTCAGCAGCCCTAGCCTAGGATCCCCCGCAAGGCCCAGAATCACCCTGTTGCATCAAGATTACTTGACTTGGTCATTTCTCTGAAGCTGCTGAGACATGAATGCTCCCTAGCTGGTGCCTTTGCCCTGGGTCATGGTGGAGGCCATTGCTGGGGAGAGGCGGCCCATCCATCTCCCGTAACAGCCTGGCTGGCTGCAGGTCAGCCCCCAAGGAAGAGATCTCAGCTGGGGCAGGCTTGGGCAGACATCTCAGATGCCCGGTACTTGGAGGGAGTGATATCAAACTCTTCCTGGCACTGTCACATGTTTCTGAACTACGCTCTAGGTTGAATCAGAGAGCCTCTCACCAGGGTTGCGTGCAGTGAGGCCTCTGTGAGCCACTGAAGTTCTGTGCTTTCTTTATCAAAGGATTCTCAGAAGCGGGCCACAGGGGCCCTTTAACTTGGTGGTGCTCCAAACCAGAGGCCACTGAGCCGCAAAGGTGGCATGGAGCTGGCCGGGGACGCCGCATCCAGTGGATGTCACTGCGGGTCTGACGCTGAGCTAATTGCAGGTAGTCATCTAGCTCTGGCTTCTGCAAAAATGGACATAAGCATGGAGGGAAAACAACAGTTGTTCTCGAGAAGAGCGGCCCCGGGACAAAGACAAAGAATGAAAAATGTCTTTTGTATTTACTTGAAACAAATGAATGGTATCAGGTGAAAAATATCTGTCTGTGCTTGTTCAGATTTAAGGCCTACAAATTTGCACCTTATTTCAATTTCCTGCATGCACTGGAGTAAGTGTGAATAGCTTATTCAGAGGCAGATTAATGCAAAAGAGCTGAGGGGGGACATAAATCTGCAAGCAGTGACTTGTACCATCATGTAAGTGTAATGATTATCAAACTGGAATCAGGGCTCAGAGTATCAGCTTAACACAGAGAAAATTTGCTTGATGTGAGAGTATTAAAGTCGTGCTATAATATATCCATATACTGTGACTAAATTTTATAGTTCATGAAGCATATTAGTATTACACTATATCCTGGTACATTCAAAAGGTGATTTCCATTTAGATGCTCATTTTTCATGAAGATAAATATGACATGAATCATAATTTCCCTGAAGTAAATATTACAAATAATAAAATACTCAGGCAAGCAAGTTGAGGGATGACAGTAATGTTTTCCATTTGTATGGTAAGTGACGAGCCTTGTGGACTATCAAGTAACAAATTGAATGTTTAATCTCTCTCCATGCAGATTGAGGGCGGCAGAGAAGCAACGGTCTCACAACAAATTGAGAGTTCTCTGGCGGCTCGTGGAGTATCAGCTATTTTGCCTTTGGAGGCCAATAGAGGGTGTCAGCAGAGCTTTGTCAAAATATATCACGAGCATGAAGTTGTAAAATTGCAATTTACAACAAAAAGACTTTGGGATAACGGGCAAATCTTAGGCATGCTAAATACATAGCAAATATTTAGAGAGGCTTTGTAAGCAATTTAAATGTTGTTAGGGGAAGTTGCTTAGCATCTGTGGCGCATCCCAGAGGTAAAGAAAGAAACGTATCCTATCAAACGGTAAATAGTCTATTTCAAATGATAAAAATATTCCTTAGCGACCAGCGATGGAGTTAAGTTAATAGGTTGAAGGTGGCTTCCGGCCAGGCCCCAGATCAGGCACGACACACCTCTGGCCATCATGGCCTGGCCACAGGACAGCAAATTTGCTGATCTGCCCTTAAGTTTTGGGAGTCCCTCTGGGCCTCGGGGACGCAGAGGCCTGGGATTGTGTCTCTGATCTCCACGTGGTTGGCATGCGGCGGGGTCAGTGCCGCCCAGGACCCTGAGGGGCCCTCCAGGTCCCAGTTCAGGAGCGCTTGGAGGCACGGTCAGGGGTGATCTTTTTGCTGAAGGTTCTGTTGTCTATTAATTTTACGTTGCAGAGTCTGCGCTGCAAGGTGATGCCACTAGCGTTTTGCTTAAGGATTTTATACATGAAAAAAATTTCATTATCTGAGTTCCCAGAGCCCTCCTGATTGGCTGGCCGCCTGACCCACAGCTGGGTCTCAGGCGCTGGGGCGGCGCTGGGGCGGAGGTGTGCCCTGCGCTGTGGCCTCTGCTACGGGAGCAATTAACGGGGCTCCTGACTCTTGGGAAAGTCATGACTCTCCGCGAGCAAGCAGCGGCAAAGGCACTTCAGTGGGGTTTGCTGTCTTCTGTTTCAGGAGGATGAGGGAGGCACGTGGCCTCGGAGGCGTCATGAGCACGCAGGACAAGGCTGAGGTGGGGGGGCGGGGACAGCGCTAAGACTACGGCCTACTTTTATCGTTGTTTTTTTTAAACAGGATATTCTTCAGTTAATTTGTCTCGGTCGTTTCTGTAATTCTTTGAAAGTCTGCTCAGACTAAGGGTGAGGAGATGTAGTCCTTGCATGGGGGACGGAAGGGCTTGCCGTTTTATCACGTGAAGACGGGGACAGGATTGTGGAACTCACAGGGGCCTGCTGCTGGTGGTCAGCTCCCTGGGGGCTGCAGAGGCCCTGGGTGGGCGTGGAGAGAACCCTCTGGCGGGAACTCCGCTGGGGGCAGCCGGAGAGTGAGGAGGGACGACCTAGCTGGGAGGACGGTGGGTCCCGGGTCCGTCTGCAGGTGGGGCTGCCTGCTCCTGGGACGCCGCCGTGGGGAGCCCTCTAGTGGGGGCCGGCGGCACTGCGGCCTCTCTGACAGCAGTGTGGACGTTGCCCCCCCGGACCCCCAGCTCAGGGTGGACCCCGCTCCCGTAGGAGGGGAGTGAAGTGGGGGATTCTCGGTGGGCCCCGAGCGCGGTGAGGGGAACACCCTGGGCTGTCCACATGCTAGGCCAAGGTGACACGCCTGTTCTCTGCAAGCAGGCAGGACCTTCCAGAAGGGGCCGAGTGGCCTTGTCGGGGCGGGTGCTGGTCCTGCTCGCTGACCATCCTGCAGAGTTGCCGCTGAGCAGCGCAAGCAGAGTGGTGCTGACTGAAGGCCGCCTGAACTCCTGGGGCTGCAGCGGGAGGCGGGTGGTGGTTTCCCTGCTGTGTTCCCTGCGTGTCCCTCCCTGGCCCACGCCCTGCCATCTGTAGGGTCCTGTGTACACTCCGTGCATGCTGCGGTTTTGACAACTCCTACCTTTTTTTTGGTAATTGCAGAATCATAAAATATTTTAATTTCAAGGTTAGCAATTTTCTCTTGCATACTTAATTTATAATTAGCTGGTTTATAAACCTGTTCTGCGAATGATTTTACTGTTGCCAAATGTTCTTCATGAATAATTAAGGGCAAATCCCTATTTATCAAATTATTAATATACCTAATAGCCTTGTCTTCGTAAACAATGCGCTGGAGTTGGCTTTAAAGGGAGCCCTTCTCCGAGGGGTCTGGTGTTGGGTTCCCACCGCGGTGAGGACCCTCTCGGGGTGTCTGCACAGAGGGACGCTTGTGCTGCGTCGATGTCACGCCCCCCGGGGCTTCTTTCCTCCACAAAAGCGCAGGTATCAGTAGCTGGACAAACACAATGGCCATTCACCAATGGGACTGGCCTCCCCGGCCCCGCGAACAATGTTGTTATTTGTTCCGAGCAGTTCAGCGGGAGCGATTTTTGGAGGAAATGCAACAGATGAAACCATCCTTTCAGCCTTTCAAGGTCTCTCTTCGGCATAATCCTTCCCCCCCATCCACAGGATCCCGCTTTTCAAACCTGGAAAGCGACTCTCACGTGCAAGTTGGACCCAAGGACATAAAGAGCCATGGTCCCGGCCCTCCAGCTGGGTGACCTGGATCCTTGAGGATTTGGGTCCAGAAGACAGAGGAAGAGCTCCAGAACATGCTTCAGTTGGGAAGGAAAATGAAAACTCGTGGGGGGGTGTGTGTGTCTGTGTGAGTGAGTATGCGTGCGTGTGCATGCATGCATGTGTGTAACACTCACCCAGGGGTGTTTGTGACACTCGCCTGTGTGTGTGTAACACTCGCCCAGGGGTGTGTGTGACACTTGCCTGTGTGTGTGTGTGTGCGACACTCGCCCCGCGGGGGTGCTCATGTGTGTAACACTCACCCCAGGGGTGTGTGCGTGTGTGTAACACTCGCCTGGGGATGTGTGTGACACTTGCCCAGGGGTATGTGTTTGTGACACTTGCCTGTGTTTATGTGTGTGTGTGTGTATGTGTAACACTCGCCCGGGGATGTGTGTGCATGTGTGTAACACTCGCCCAGGGTGTGTGTGCACACACGTATGTAACACTTGCTCAGGGTGTGCATGTGCATGTGTAACACTCGCCTGGGTGTGCATATGTGTA
>SJYF01001869.1:1037508-1050008 GCA_006410515.1 Procapra przewalskii | reverse complement strand
CATTAGAAATAGAGAAATAGGTAAAGGGGGAAAGAGAAAGATAGGCGCTTGAAACAAGAACCCTGGTGTAAATAGAGCACACTTCACATTTCTTTTGTGTTGTGCAGTTGACTTCTTTTAAACAGATAACCTTATCAAAACTATCATGAACTATCAGGAACAGTTACAGAAATTACTAACTAGAATCCTGACAGCGAGGCGGGGAGGGCAACTGACAGAGCGTGGAGCCGGGTGCCTGTGTGCTGCAGGAGTGTCTACCTGGGTTTTACTTATCTGAACACATTAAAACCACCCAGAAAAGTTTAATTCGAGTCACACAAATTTCTCCAAAAGGAGAGCTCGGCAGGATCTGTTCTGGGGGTGGAGACGGAACTGGCCGGCAAAGCTATTAAATCCCATCAGATCTCTTTGGCATCATTTTAATGAGAATCATCACACCCGGTACAAGATCATGGTATCTATAAGTGCCTCTTGACAGCCGCCGCTGAAACTGTGATGAAAAGAAAAACCATTATAGCGGAAATTTAGCGATAAGGCCCTTTGGAGGGACGGCGGGCGTGGCGTGGCTCTAGACCTCGAAGGGTTAATTTTCTAAACCTAATAATGTTCGATAGTGAGGTATTTGTCGGGAGATAAAGAAGTGATAGAATCTGGGAAGTGGGTCCCTTGGCGATTGTAGTACAAATATTGTTAATGCGGCGTGGTTACTACAGCAAGGGAAGTGAAATAGCTCCAGTCCACTGGAGACAGCCTCAGCTACAGGGGAGCAGCAACCTCCAGACAAAGGCCAGTAATTGTTGAACCGCGAGTCAAGCCGTGGATCCTCTCAAATCCTCCTCGCTTTGCATTTACATGCAGGATATCATGCGTGCTGGGGGACGGCGCCCACGGGGACCGGGAGCCCCCCGTGGGGAGCTGGGCGGCCCCAGCCCTCCCGCCTGGGTGGGGGCGGGGGGGCCTCATCAAGGCCATCTGGGCCCAGCTGTAAAATTCAATCCCGTCCCCCCTCCGGGCCCTCTGTGATGACGTCATGCAGGCACTACGCATATATGAGACCCATAACTTGAAATGTACAAGAATTTAATAAGTCTGGTGTTAAAGCAATTTGTCATGGCATATTTGAAGAATAAATCAGACTAATGGAGCAGATTTCCCCTCCTGTATGGCGTTACAGGACATGAGCCCGGTCACAGCTAATGGCAGGAGTGGGAGGAAAAAAAAAGAGGCCTGACATTAAGACCCTCGCATTTTGGAAATCCGATACGTATTGACCCGTGTACTATCTCAGTGCACAGATCTGATGTCAGCAGAGTGTACTCGTGTATAGGAGCTGCTCATTACAGGTTTTCTGAGGAAGCACATTGTCTGTGAGCCCCAGAAGCCGATCGGCTAGGATTGCTCAGTAATCAATACTGCAGCCACTGATGGCCCGGCGTGCGCACAGCACAGCTGCGGCCACCCTTTCAGGGGCTTCCCAGTAATTAGCCGGGGCTCCACCGGAGCACTCCCCCACCGGAGCACCTCCCCACCGGAGCAGCCCCCCACCGGAGCACTCCTCCACCAGTCACTTTCTTATCAGTCAGGGGAAAGTCTCCTGAAGGCTCTATCTTTTAATTTGACTCTTTTTAACTGTTTGCTTTCAGGGGGGCAGGTGGGGCCGCAGCCACCGGCGCCCTGGCTGGGGCCGCTGTCCTGGGGGGAGGGTGTGGGCTGGACACCTCGTGGAGTGACCCGCTTCAGAGTGGACAGTCCGCTGGCATTTAGTCCAGTCTCAGGGCTGGGCAGCCACTGCCATCTACTCACAGATGTTTCTGCTGGCCCCCAAAGGAGACCCCCTGCCCATCAGACACTTGCTCCCCTTCCCCCCATGCCCCACCACCCTGCAGCTGCCAGCTGGGGTGTCCTTGCCCGCTGCATCTTCTGGGTGGCTTTCTGGACTCATTTTCCTGGTCAAGGTTACAAGGTATGAAGAGTCTCCTGGTTTTGTGCTCTGGATTCAGTAACTGAAAACGACGGGGGTCCCTGCTCTCGGGGAGCCCCAGAAGCTGTCAGCCATGATTCACACACAAATGCTTTGGGACTCTTGACCGGTAACCCAGAGGCAGACCTGTTGGTATCAGCTTGCTGCTTGTTAAGAGCTCAGCCCTGAGATGGAAAATTGAGCCCCGCCACCAGGTTCCAGTGCTTTTCGGTGCTGGGCTCAGATTTCCCATGTTGCCATGATGGAGGGCCAGGAGCAGAGGTCTGCGAGCTGGGACTGAGGCTGGGGTCCCGCAAGGGAGGGGCTGTGGGAGGTGGAGCTCTGTCCTGGGGGGGGGCTCCATGAGCTTGGGCCCACCGGGGATCTAGGGTCAAGGCCTCCTGCCTCAAAGCTCACGGTCCGCCCCCACCCCCACCCCGCTGTTTCCAAGCGCCAGCAAGACCAGGCCTGGGAACAGTTTGAAACTTGACAATTAGAAAATTAAATAGATATCATTGCACATAGGGTTTCTTGAGAGGCTGTGAATAGGTTGTTTCAGACACGTGATACCCACGTGCAAAAGACAAGCCTCGAGACAGTTTGAAGTCTCCTTTTCCTCCTCAGTCACCAGGTGTGTGCGCCAAGCCCACTGCCTTTCTAAGGAGACAATCTATTTCTCCTTCGACCAGAGGGAAAGAAATCATTATTCCATGATTAGTGGCTTTGGTTAGGTAAGGCGGAAGGCGGCGGGATGAGCTGTATTAATTACCCCGCGCTCACCGGCGAGACCGCCTTCTCAGCGACTTGGCCACGGGGAGGTTGCAGCTTTTGATAGAAGTGGGCAAGTTCTGAGCTCCTGGAAGCGGGAGGAGGGCGCTGCTGTCAGATGAGAGACATCTCATCAGCTTTTCTCTGACAAACCAAATTCATTCCTTATGTAATTGATAACGGCCTTGGCCAATTACTTCACACATTACAATACACAGAGGCCCCCTTTGCAGGTTCTGCAGGGCTGTAATTAGCTATGCTAATATCCCCTTTATTGGCCCTAATATTGCTCGACACCTTTTGCCATCGTGGAACCCACGAGAGCCCCATGGCCTGTCAGGACCGCTGATTATTGAGAAGGATAGCTTTAATCAAACATAATTGCAGTTAATTTTTCTCTCCTGCTCTGTTGCCAGCGTCTAATGCCACGGACTCCTTGATATTCCATTAAATTACAATTAAACAGCGTCCTTTGTTTCTGATTGTCCCGAACACCACAAAGTTCTGCAGCCGCTTAAAGGAGAGTGTTTGGTCCTAATTGCCTGCACGCTCACAAAGGGCCAATTTACACAATGCCCATGTAGAATTTAAACAGTTCATAATGTAATGGATATCACACAGGAGCCTAACACTACAATTAAAATGATTTTCATCAGATAGAGAAGCTCTGGTTAATCAGCTTCATAAAAGTAAATATAAATGAGCTAATTCATAGCTTAAACACACAGAAAGGGAGCAGACTCTGAGATTAGTCACTGCGGAGGGGGCTCGCCCCTTGCCGTGGGATACCCGGGGTGGGCACCGGTGTAAACGGTGGGCCCCGTTACCCGAGCCGCGTGCAGGGCGCCCGGGTCCTGCCACGAGCACGACGCGGCAGTGATGCCCCGAGACCACGCTGAACCTTCCGCCCAGGGCGCAACCCTCCCCGAGCGGCATCGGAACCGACCCTTGCAGAAGGGCGGGCGGTCTCGGGCTCAGACTGGCGCTCTCAGGGCCAGGACCCACGGCCCTGCCCTCGCCGCCCCCAGGTGGAGGACCCCGGGCCCACCCACAGAGGACGATGCTCTTGAGAGGCGTGTGCTCTTGTCAGCGCTCCTAAGCGCCAGGGGCGCTCACCCGCGGGCCCCTCGCCTGACCCCCGCGGCGCTACAAGAGGAAACCCGATGTCCAAAGTCACGCGCCCGCACCTTCCCCCCCACCCGGTCCTCGCAGCTGAGAACTTGCCCAGGATTTTGCGAGCAGTTTGCAAGCAGAATATTGCTGGGGAGTTTCGACTGACGTGTAGCGATGTGCCCTGAGCTGCCGCTTCCCCTCCTGCCTGGGAGAAACAAGTAAATAAAGCCCATATTTCAAGCTTGATTTACTCTGGTACCTACTGTGAAAGATGATGACTCTTTAGGGAAATAAAGACAGGGTCAGGGAATTAGTGTACATAATGGTCATTTTGATGATGCGCCAACAGATGCAACCGGGAACGCACTGTACACAATTAAGCATCACGTACTAATGACAGGTTAGGATTTTTATCGCCGCTTCGGCATCCAGCAGCAAATCCATGGTTAGCAGTAATAAAGAGTTTATTGGTGTTAAAGCCAAAGATTTTCTGACATAGGAAAGATTTTTCCTTTCATAACAAGAGTATTAAATCCTTTGTGTACCAGACTCTAGAAGTGAGATATGTAAAGTGCTTGTCAGATATTCCTTAGGAAAAAGCCAATTAAAGGGTAATTGAGTAAAGGATGAGAATTACCATCCGACCTCATGTGTGCATCCCTTCTCAGCCTCCCCAGAGGGCAGGGAGCCCCTGCAGGTGGAGATCCAGGTTGCCTGAGTCCTTGGGATGGTTCGGTGGGCGGGGTCAGCAGCCACCGTGCGCTGGACTGGACCGCCCACCCAGGGGAGGCCTGCTCGAATCCTTGAGGAACAGGAACGAGGGCAGAAACTGGGCGCAGGCCTCCTCTTCCTCCTCTGTCTGTCCCCATGCGTGTTGGGCCTTGTTTGGTCTGAGTAACTGGGTCCTGATGCCAGGGAGGAACTCAGCTCTGTAGAACCCAGACTCAGGCCTCCAGGTCTCCCCCAGGTGCTTTCGCTGCTCTTCAGAAACTTGCAAAAGAACCCTCCTGATGCCTACATGGCCAGAATGCGTAAGCGTGTGTGTCCACAGTGGAGCCCCAAGGTGTCTGGGATGGCTTCGGGGCCCAGCACCCTACTTTGCCCCTCTCTGCAGCCGCCAGCAGTCAAGGCCCATGGTGACCTCACACGGCGTGGCCGTGCAGGCTCGATGCCCACTCTGCCCCCCTGGAGGTGAAAGGGCGAGTGGGCTAAAGAGACAGCAAGGGCTTGGAAGACACCTGCTCTGGAGCGGGAAGATCAGGCCCCGGACTGATCTGAATGAAGGGCTCCCCGGGCCGGCTCCATGCAGCCGGGCGGCTCTGGCCCGCAGATGAGCCGGGTGGTAATGTGTGGAGTAACTGCGGCGGAGTGGCTGTCCCCAAAGTGGAAGCCTAATTGCCTGACAGGACGATGACTCGGTGCCGCCCGCACCTTGTTAGGGCCTTCCCGATGCGGTCGGGCGCGGGGTGGCCGCAGGTGCGCCTAATTTATCTCGCTGCGGAGCGCGAGGAGCTTAATTGCACAGTGGTTGTTAGCAGAAATTGGTGGGTGGACGGCCGGGTGGCTTACTGTACGTGATGGCAGATGGTGTTCAGAGGCGCGGCAAGCTGAGTGTATAGGTGAGGCGAGTTAATAAAAGATGTAAATTCCAGCCTAAAATAGCGAGGCCGCGCGGGATGTAAGGAAATTTAATTAAGTGGCCACTATTCCTTTTCCCCTGCCAGTCAGTTGGGTGTTCCTCTGCTCTGGTAGAAAGTTGTCCCGGATACACTGGGAGACGCGAATCTCCGTCTTCTGGATCTTTTTTATTTTCTGAGATGATAAGTTACTGCAAGGAACCTTGGCTTGCAGGTTGAAGTCAAGGCTATCACGTGAAGCGTCTTAAAAACTGGGTCATCATCCAGTGGAACGTTGAGATTTGGGAGGAAAATGGAGATGATGAGTGTTGATGGCTGTGTGGATGCGTGTCAGCCCAGAGGCCCCAGCTTTGTTGGGCTCAGGACGCCCGTGGCCTTCTTGAGAGGAGGCAGCGGTGGTGGGGGGCTGAGACCCCCGTTCTCCCGTGGCCGGGGGTGCAGCCAGGCCTCCCGGGGTCCGTGTGCCTCTGTCACGAGTCAGGGCGTCGGAGTTTGTCCTGGACCACGTGGGCGTGTGGAGGACGGTGTCTCAGCACTTTGGAGACCCCTGAAACATCACGCTTCCCAGCAAGACCAGGCCTAGGTGGGGAACAGGACCCCTTCCGCGTCCTGCCTCCCTCTCCAGACAGGGCAGTGAGAGTTTTCCTGCCACACCTGGGGGCCTTGATCAGTCCCTTAAAACCACATGTAGGCCTTTCACAGACATCGCCGCCCTGAAAACAACATCCCCAATATTTTCTTAGGACGTGTACTTATTGTAACTTGAAAAACTCTCCTTTAAAAGTGTAGCAACCCACACAGTGGTGGCCCCATAGGGTTGGGCTGCCAGGTAGAATCCACGTTCCGTTAAATTTGAATTTCAGATGAACAATTTTTTTTTAAAAGGATAGATATGGGCTTTGGAATTCTCAAGTGGCTCAGTGGTAAAGAATCTGCCTGCCAAGGCAGGAGACACAGGAAATGCAGGTTCGATCCCTGGGTTGGGAAGATACCCTGGAGAAGGAAATGGCACCCACTCCAGTATTCTTGCCTGGAGAATCCCATGGACGGAGGAGCCTGGTGGGCTACAGTCCCTGGGGTTGCCAAGAGTTGGACACGACTGAGCAACTGAGTATGTATGCATGCTTTGGGACAGGCCTGTCCAAAACATTATTCATTGTTTATCTGAAATTCAGTTTTAACTAGGTATCCTGTGTTTTTATTTGCTGAAGTTGGCAGCCCTCTCTAGGGTGGACAGGTCTCCAGGGGTTAATGGTTGTGCAAAGATCCAGGTGAGAAATGGCCAGTCTAAGTCACAGTTGTTATTTTAGAGCTTGGAAAAGCCCCAGCCGTCAAAACAAATGTAAGTCACTCCTTCTGCACGTGGAGACACTGGGCGCTGGACCTGGCTGCCCCTGGATCTCTCTCTCTCTATTGCCTCCTACAGGGCAGCCAGCAGGTGGTGTGGGGTCATTTCCCAGGCTCCCCAGGCAAGAATACCTTTCAAAAATTTTGTGTCTTTTGTCTGATAACCCTAACAAATATCCGTTTTTTGTATCTTTGTAGATTCTTTCTAAAGTTTTTCCTCAAGTGCAATCAGAACTGTTTGAAGAATGCAGGCAACCCCCGGGACATGCGAAGATTCCAGGTACGCGATTCTGGACCGCGGTCTGCACTTGCAGTATGAAGGTCGAATTCTCTGGTGTGCAGTGGTTTGGGGGGTCAGTGTTTAGTTCTCAGGGGCCTGGGTGCAAACCAGGATGGGTTCATCTGATGGAACCTTTAAATCGAATGCTTTGAAATGATATGGCACCTCGCGCTGGCCAGAACGATGCAGCCCGCTGAGACATATGGCAGAGTGAAGTCTGCTCTGGAAACATGATGTGAGTTTCTGCTCTGAGGAGGGGGTGTGTGTGTGCCTCTTGCAGTGGGCACACGGCCCGGCTCTGCACGTTAGGCAGCAGGGCACCCCGAAATCAGAGGAATCAGAGCTGTGGGTTAGGGTGGAGTCTGTCTTACATTCAACCATGATGAGTGGTTGTGTCGCAGAGGCTTGAAGGGTCTTTCCAAGTCAAGGCCTCCTAAGGTTAGCGTCTCACTTGGTCTGTCCCTCACTCGTTCCTCGCTTGGTTGGTGAGACTTTGGGGGCCACACTGAAGAGCTTCCTTAGGAATGGCTTGGTCTGTCGTGGGGGAGGACCGCTGGATAATACGTGGGGTCCCCTTCCAGGATAGAGGGGCCGCCTCGTGGCGGGGCTGAACTTGTTCCAGGCAGGCCTCCCCCAGCTGCGGGCTGTTCCCCTGCTCAGCTTCCCTCCCCCCAGGAGCCCCCTGATTCCCCGCCTACGAGCTGGACTGCGCCCCTGCACCCGGGCTGACTCATCCTCTGCTTGGACTCAGATTCCAGGGTTTGCTCTCAAGGAGCGAGATGGCGAGCCAGTGTGGGGTTCGTTTGGTTTTCAGGTGGAGAAGCTACAATCCAGTCACGCTGTTCTCGCCTTTGTGAATGACTGGGAGGTGGCCTCAGGGGAATGGTGCCCAGCACACGGGATGGATTATTTTACTGACTTTCATCATAAAAATATCTGGGCCGGGACACAGAACTGGTCCTCACCTGCCAGCAAGGAACGTGGGCCCACATTGCTAGGCTGGGTGTCACCAAAGGCTTATTCTTTGCCATTTAGTTCACTGTCGAATCACTCAAGGCTTTTCTAGAAATGTAAGTGATGCTTCAGTCTTGGGGTGAAACACCGGACCCCTGTCTTGACATCCAGCCCAGCAGTCAGAGGGGGTGGAGCCAGCGGCCAGCCCACAGTGGGGTGTAGGAGTCACGTGTCTCCTGCAGGCAGTGGGCCTGCTTCCGGTCCTCGGGCGCAGGGCTCCGCACCGGTCCATCAGGTGGACCAGAGGTCACACGAGGCTCAGCAGTGGCCACAGGCAGCCTCGGGTGCACATGGCCTGCAGTTCCTAGAAGGGCCTCCTCCAGTGTCTGGAGCTGCTCGCCCTGCCTCTCGGGAGGCTTAGCTGAGCTGAGCAGCAGGTCAGGGCTTGCATGCATTTCCAGCCCGTGTCAGTCTCCGCACCTTTCCTTCGGTGCATGGCGGGGACACGAACACAGCCCGCCACGCTCTCTGCTCAATGATGCTTTTCCCTTGGCGACTGGCCTATATAGAGACGACAGAGCAGAGATGGTGTCCTTTTGTGTGCTTATTTTTACCCTTTCTTGTTTCTTGAACTTATCATGGTCGAGGAATGGAGAGGGTCAGGTGTGTGGCTCAGGGTTACTTCTGTGTCTCTGCATCCCATGTGGGGGCATGTTGGTCGAGGCCCCTCTGTGCCCAGGGCAGGGACTGGCAGACAGGCTGCCGGGAGGGCACCTGCGTGACTGTGGCATCAAGCCTGCCAGGCCAGTAGTGG
Source organism: Procapra przewalskii (assembly GCA_006410515.1). Classification (NCBI taxonomy): domain Eukaryota; kingdom Metazoa; phylum Chordata; class Mammalia; order Artiodactyla; family Bovidae; genus Procapra; species Procapra przewalskii. The sequence goes on along the minus strand of SJYF01001869.1, from coordinate 1,041,135 downwards.
CCCCAGAGCGGGGTCAGAGCCACCCCTGCCAGCGCGGCAGGGATGTCTCACCCTGGACCTGGGGACGCTGGGCTGGCAGTGGCGCTGGAATTATTTTGAGGCTCAGAGGGGCCTGTGCTGTGGAGACTTGCACAATCTTGGCAGCGCCCACAGTTGGAGAGGGTCATCCAGGAAGGTGGCCCCTTCCTTTGCGGGGCGGCGGGTCCAATGGGCACTTGTCATACCTTGCCGTCTTCTTGCGGTGCCTGAGACTTTTATAAGGCTTTAGTTACTCACAGATACTTTGCCATACAAATATGTAGACTACCTTTACATATAAATACGCAGCTTTGCCTTTTTGAAAACCTTTTCCTTATAATCAGTTTTATCTGTCTTTTTTTTAAACTAGCAGACTTTTTTTAGAGCAGTTTTAGGTTTATAGAGAAGTTTCACAGAAAGCGTGAAGAATCCCCACGAGCCCCTGGCCACCCTGCCCTGCCCCGTCCCATCTCCGCCCCCCAACTCTCCCCTCCTTGTGCACAGAGGCCCGCCACAGCTGAGGCCTTTACACTGCCTCGTGCAGCAGGCTTTGGCGTGTGCCCACCTCCCGGTGCCCCCGTACCTGCCCAGCTGTTCTCCATGAGGCTGTGGTCCTCTGGGTGGAACTGGCCCTCCCTGCTGTCCGAACAAGAACCAGGGCTCCCCGCAGCCCAGATTCAGGCTCTGGCTCACGTGTGGGCTCACGTCTCAGCTACCCCAGGTCTCCCGGAGATAATGCGTTACTCAGAGCCCCTCTGTTCAAGGCGGCTCTCAGGGCCGGTGTCATTTCCTGTTTCCTGAGTTGTTAGCTAGGCGGGGGTACCGATTCTGGGGTGCTTGTCGCAGGCTCCCCGGGGGAAGGTGTCCCTGGGAGCAAGGCTGTCCCTGCCAGCGTGATTCCTTCTTACTCCTGTGGAGAACTGAGACTGGGGAGGGCCTGAGCCTGGATCAGGGCCGAGTCATCCCTCCAGCAGGAAGCTTGTTCCCCAGACACAGTGGCTCTCACCTTCCTCACCGTGAACTTGAGAAAGGATACTTTCCCTGCTCAGAAACCACTTTATTCCTGTTCAGCTCGGTCTTTTCAGATGCAAAAACGTTCATTACCAGACACTGGCTGTAACTGTGACATTGACCTGGGCTCATTCGATGATAGAATGTGGGCAGTAGAAATAGCTTCTGATTTATGAAGCCTTTTTTTTGTTGGGGGGGGGAGGGGAGCGGGGACAACTCTGAATCCTCCAACTCTTCAAGGAAGGACAGTCTCTAGTGAACCCATTTTAATTAGATAAACTATCTAATCAATATGTGAACAGATCAATCAAAACGGTAGCTTTAAGACGAGTGGCTGGAGGGGTGTTTCTGCAGCTAATGGTGAAGAAGAATTTCTCCCTCTGAATTGAATTCACTTGTTAGCATAATAGGAGATTAAACTGTGATTAGTGCAGCAGCGGGTTTGGAAGAGAAGCAATCTTGAGTCACAACAAAACAACCCACCCACCCCATTAGCCAAAAAAGGCCGTGTGTGTGCGCGCACGTGGCTTTGGGAAGGAGCCCGGGAGCAGTCGCGGGGTTCGGCGGGGCCGCCGCCTGGCCCCTGCTCCCATCTGCCTCGGGTCTCACCGGCGCTTGTCTCCGCAGGTTGTCGTGTCCACCACGGTCAACGTGGACGGCCACGTGCTGGCCGTGTCCGACAACATGTTTGTGCACAACAACTCCAAGCATGGGCGGCGGGCCCGCCGCCTGGACCCGTCAGAAGGTACGGCCCCTTCTTATCTGGAAAATGGTAGGCACACGCCGAGCGTCGTCTTTTTATTTGCGATGCTTCCTTTTCTTCGCGCCATCCTTTCTGTCCTTGTGGTTTCATGTCCAGTTGCCCCTCCCTGCTCTGACCCACGTCCTTGGGGCGCCCCGTCCTCTCCCCTCCCTCGCTGGTGGGGTCGGGGGGCTCGGCTTTCCCACCCTGCTCACCCCCGTGGCCCTCACTTTATTGGTTGGTCTGTGTCTAAGATTGGTTTTTTTGCTTAGAGCATTTCCTGCAGTTTTCATTTATGTGGGTTTTTTTTGGCTTCTTGTAAGCCTCCATCCGGGTCATCCCCAAGGCTTTGGGCACCTGCGAGGGTGCTCACATCCTGGTCCTGTGGGCTTCGGGGACCTCCTGGCCCTCCATGGAGAAACAGCCTGCACGCGCACGTGGGGGCATGGGTGGAGGGAACAAGAAAAAAAAAAGCATAAAATGTGCACCAAACGCTTCCAAGGGATGGACTTGTTGTTTTGCTTGTTAAATGAGAAGAAATTTAGTAAGGGTGATAGGCTTGTAGTCAGGATTCAGAAGCACACAGACACGGACCTTTCCAAGCCACCCTGTCGTCGGCTCTGTGTGGACAGGCGGTATCTCCCCCTAACGTAAGATCCGGTCCCCTATAAAACAGTCCATGAAAAGCATGAGGTTCTGACCAATAAGAATTGCTGGGAAAGTACTGTGAGGTGTTTTTTTTTAAGTGAATTGCAAACACAACAGCAGGATTAAATTCTTCAAAGAACCTGTAGACTAAGTGATTTTAAGACAAACTCTCTAGACTGAGGTCTTGGGTTCAGGAGCTGTACGTGGGGCAGACCCTGTCCACAGGAAAATGAATGAAGCCCGTGCGGGTCATCAGAATGAAGTACGATTCAGACGTCAGAATGGGAAGACAGCTGATGAATCTGCTGCAGTCCACAAAAATAAACTAATTTGTTTTTCTACATTAATGACTAAGGTGTAAGAGAACAAAAATATAATAATTAAAGGTCGCCCTGGGCACCAGAGTCATTAGAATCTGTGAGGTACTGTTTATCTCCTTTCTCTGCAGTGAAGGTAGGTGTGTGTTTTGCTTAGTAATCATCACTAATGAGGTTCACAATTAAGAAGGTTGGATCCCAGTCCTCGGTCCCTGCTTCCCCGGAGGGCCAGCGCTGGCAACGTGATAGGTTCAGGATGGCCCCACGGCCCTCTGGTGTTCGGTTGTAGTCTGGGTCCAAAATCAGCCTCCTCTAATGAGCTATTATGATCTGAGCAAAGTACGAGTATTTATTTTTGTAAGTAGCATGAAAAAGCATTTGACTGTATGCAGAAATATAGCATTTAGGAAAATAAAGGCCACTCTTGGGTACCTTGGAGATAAAACCCAACTCATCAAGAGCTATTTGGAGAAGCAGTCTGGTTTGAGATTTTTTTTTTTAGGTTTTTCAGTTTGTTTTTTTTTAATCAACATTTAAACTAAGTCACTTTCTTGCAAGAGATTGGAATATGTTACTCCACCCCCGAAAATGACTCATATAAGTGAAAGATGCAGATAGGTGACTCTGAGAGCTGATCTGTGTAGGTCTTCAAGAAAGGCATTTGCCGTCAGTGGGGGAGGTTTCTGTGCCGCTCTGTAACTGCTGCCCCGTTCTCAGGTGCCCCACGCACACGACAGGGGTCTCTCTGGGACCAGGAGAGATACTGCCTCCACTCCCTGCGAGGGCTGACACTTGGGAAGCTCGTTTCCGGGCCAGTCTGTGTCATTCTCTTTTCTTCGTTCTTCCTGGTTAGCACCTACCACTGGGTACCATCTTGGCTTTGAACAGGGC
>SJYF01001869.1:992704-1004518 GCA_006410515.1 Procapra przewalskii | reverse complement strand
TCCTCCTGAGCCCACCCCAGACTCAGAGGCCCCAGGGGACCCACTACCACCCCTTGTCCAGAATTCCCTTTTAACAATACCTTTCCTGTGGTCAGACCCCAGCAGCCGCTGTCTGTACTTTCTGAACTGGAATGGCCTCCTTCCGACACCGTCTGTTAGTGCCAAACCTGCGGTGAGACCAGGAGGGCCGTTCTCTTTTTCCTTTTCGGACACAGCACAGCCAACACTTTGCAGCAGAAATAAAGTCTAAAACAAAAAGGAGGGACTTCTTAAATTTCTCTTGAGAAGGGCCAAAACAAAACCATGCCAGACTTGCAAGTGCCCGTTGGAGGGGCTGAATGGAAGAGTCGGGATATCCTGGAGGCTAGCGGCCACACTCTGGCCCCGTGACCGGCCTGAGGAGTCACTTTGGAACTCACCTGCTTCCGTTTTATTTTGTATACGTAGGGTTTGACCTGAAAACGAGCTCATGTGTACACATTAGGGACATTTGTGAGTCTGCTCAAGAGCACCCCGTACTTGGCTTGGGTCTTAGAGTACCTAGTCGCCCTCACGGCGTCATCGTCTCAAAACAGAGCACTCCACTAAATGGTAGATTTTACTGTTGAAGACCCTACAATAAGATTGTTTTATCTGTACATTTTTTTCAGATATTTAACTGTATAAAATGTTCATTTTACACGATATTTAATTAAAGTATCTCTTGTCTGTGAACTTCACTTTGGGTAACTCGATCTGTTTTGATTGTTAGAATGGCTGGTTCAACACACAGTGCTGACCTTGGGTTTGGGGGTCGTTTGCGTACCCAGAGCGCTCTTGGTCAAGATGACAGTTTGTACAGGAGCCTTCTCCAAGGCCGTCTGCCCCCAGATGCTCATCTGAGCGGCGCAGAGAGGCTCCTGCAGGGGCGCAGCTGGCGCCGGTCCTGGGGCTGCCAGTCTGCAGGCCGCACACCCCCTGGAACATCTGAGCGTGGCTGGATGGGACCCAGGGCCACGGCGGCCCACAGACAGCCTCGAGGCTCGCGGGGGCTCGGCCACCCCTGCCCCCGGCCCAAGCCCTCTGACCTCAGCCCCTGCTCCTGAACTGGAGGCCTGGCGGTGAAGAGCCAGGGCTCTGGTCACTCAGGACACGAGCTCCTCTGTCCCTGTCATCAGGCTGGGACAAGGTCCAGCTCAAGGCACTGTGGGCAGACCCCAGCGCACCCTGAGCCCTGACCGAGGGGACCGGCATCAAGGCCAGGCCCACACCAAAGTATGGAGACCCCGTGTACTGCCCTGCTGCCAGGCCGCACGCACAGGCAGCCAGAGGCACGGGCAGTGATGAGGCGTGAGGCAGCACCAGGGTTCTGATTTTCGCCGCCCTGTTTGGCTCCTGTGCGTCTTGGGTGCCCCGGCTCCATCTCATTCTGCATTTTTCATTTTCTCCTCAATGAAAGGCTGGCTTTGCATGTTTTGGCTTGCAGCTCTCCAACACATACACGTAAGTGTGATCCAAATTAGTACTCACAAATGTCATCTTAATTACTTGTTCTGCCGAGCAAAACAGGGAACAATTATTCAAAACATAAAGAAACTTGTGAATACCTTTTTTTTTTTTCCTGTCAATGACAATCAGGTTCCTTTGACTGCGTTCTTGTTTCAGCCTTAAAGAGACAGCAAAGAAGGGGGCTCGTGGGGCACAGGCTTCAGGCAGCCCTTCCGCTGTGCGCTGGGGACAGCATCACCCCCTGGCTCTGAGCTGGTGCCAGGGATGCCCGCTCAGGGGTGGGCCAGGGACCGCCTCCCGGAGCTGCCTGCTGGGGTCGGGCGACCTGGGGGAGAGAAATTACTTCGTTTGTGTTCTGAATCCGAACTGAGAGCTGCATTCTCTCCAAATGAGTGCCAATTATTGTCAGGCCGCCTTCCAGGGTCTTCCAAGCTTTTAAAGATTATTCAAAGCACTTGAAATGGGCTTCAATCTAATGCCTCATTTCATTGCATTAAACAGCCTAGTTAATAAAGAATCGATATATTCAAAGGGCAAGGTTATCTTTTGTCTATAAGGGGTGGTGTCATTCTGAACCTTTTATAGTTCAGATGCTGAAAAAGACCTCATGAAATCCATACTCATCAAGTGGGTCAACAGGAGCAATAAAGAGGGCCGTGAAAGGAAGGAACGCCCGCCCTCCTCTAAAACAACTCGGGCCTTATCTCCCCGCTCGGCACCCAAGCAGTCCTCAGAAAATGTCAATTTCTCATCAAGACAAGAGGCTTCGATGATCACTTTTTCCAGAGAATACACACAATTAAGAGGATGCTGGGGGGTGGGCGGCCGCGGCGGCAGTCTGTGGCTCCTTCTGTCCCCACGAGCCGTGCGCTCCCGCCCGGCAGATAATAAGAGCTGTTGATAACTCGAGTGTCAATATGCCCAAGAGCAGGTTTTGAATGTGAGTCCTTGTGCTCTGGGCCCGCCCGGCCGATCCCAGGCCCTGATAACCGCGCAGCTGCCAACGGACACCGGCGGGGGGGCCGCCAGGCCTGGCCCTCACAATTAATGCGATGAGCAAATCACACAAAGGGCCGGCCGCTTTAGGTGAGCTGAGACAATCCCCGCTTTACCCTTCACGGGTTCCTTTTATGTTGGAATAAGGTTGCTTCTAATGAAATTTAAACTCATCAGAGGAAATAAAAAACCTCCAATCAGATTACAAATTGATTTTTTGGTCACTTGTCATTCCCAGGGCAGGGCCATGCGTTTTGCAGGGAGTGGCCGCTGATGCAGGGCTAGCTGGGGAGCCGCAGGCACATGGGGTAGGCCCCAGGCCTGGGCACAAGCGCTAGCGGCTCCTGACCCAGGTGGACGGGCCCAGCCTCCCTGCCCCCCTGGATTTGGCCAAGGCGGACCCCCGACAGCAGTGGGTGCCCGTCTGCTCAGTGGAGGCTCAACCCAGGGATGCCCATGGTCCTGGGCGGAAGCCACAGTGGTGTCCAGGCTCATTCTGAACCTTCCATGGTTCCAGTGCTGAGAAAGACCTAACGGAACCTGTACGTATGGTACTCAGGCAGTCATGATCCTCTGACGGTAGCCAACAGGGCCGCGTTCTCCTGGGGCCACAGTGGGTGCAGGTCCGTCCCCGTCCAGCCCTGTGTCTGCCCTGGACCAGCCCGTGAGGAGCCCCATGTGGCCTGCAGGCCCTGCAGTTCAGTTCAGTTCAGTCGCTCAGTCGTGTCGGACTCTTTGCGACCCCATGAATCGCAGCACGCCAGGCCTCCCTGTCCATCACCATCTCCTGGAGTTCACTCAGACTCACGTCCATCGAGTCCGTGATGCCATCCAGCCATCTCANNNNCCCAGCATCAGAGTCTTTTCCAATGAGTCAACTCTTCGCATGAGGTGGCCAAAGTATTGGAGTTTCAGCTTTAGCATCATTCTTTCCAAAGAAATCCCAGGGTTGATCTCCTTTAGAATGGACAGGTTGGATCTCCTTGCAAGCCAAGGGACTCGCAAGAGTCTTCTCCAACACCACAGTTCAAAAGCATCAATTCTTCGGCGCTCAGCCTTCTTCACAGTCCAACTCGCACATCCATACATGACTACAGGAAAAACCATAGCCTTGACTAGACGGACCTTAGTCGGCAAAGTAATGTCTCTGCTTTTGAATACACTATCTCTGTAGGCCCTGCACCCAAGAGCTTTCCTTGGGTGGTGGAGGAGCTTTTCCTTGGAGGGTGGAGAGGAAACACGTCAGGCCTTCTAGCCTGGCGCAGACCGCTCACTCCCGGGGAAAGCCTGCCCGGGGGCCTGGGGGGTTCACCCAGGGAGCCGTCCACAGATGCCGCCGCGGCCTCCCAGGGGAGCTCCTGCGGCACCGGAAGGACTCTGGGTTTTTCGAGGGGGGCGCAAGGCCGCGCTTCCCTCCCTCCCCACTGCTGGCATCAAGGGCACCTGGCTGAGGCTGCAGGGTGCCCCTGGGCATCGGGGACTTCGTGTGGGCCCTGGAAGGATGGGGCTGCGTAGGCACTACTTCAGGAGGGACGTGAACATCATTTTTGACTCAAGTTCCTCAGAAACCACCTCTTCTAACCCCAGGGGAGTGCTGTGCCTCACCCACACGCGTACCTGAGGGTCGGGGGACACCTGGCGCTGTTTCCGCCGGCGACCGGGGCTCTTCACTGGATCTCATTCTGCTCTCTCGGGTGACAGCATTGCAGTCCAGAGAGGGCAGGTGACCAGCCAGGTGTTGAACAGTCTCGGTCTCCAAACCCTCCCCCCGACCTCTTTCTGCTGTAGAGACCTTCAGGATTAACAAGAGCGTGTGGTCCTCTGGATGGAGTGAGCACCACCGCACTTCTCTTCGGGCGCCTCAGGAGGACATGCGCCTCGGGGGCCTGGCTCAGCCCGTCCCCTGGCAGGCTGGCACACAGACACCGGCGCTCGGCTGGCATTGGCCGGGGCCCAGGGCACGACCAGTGTCACTGGCTCCTGACTTGAAACTGGGGCCTTCGACACCCAGGAGGCCGCCAGAGCAGGGCCCCCAAGCGCGCCATCCCTGCCGTTCTCGGGTCCACGTGTGGACACACGCGGCTAGAGACATGGGACGCCTGGGCACCCCTCACCCCCACCCACCGCTGTGCTCACAGTGGCCGTGGACCCCCACCCGCGCGCCTGATGGTGGGGCGTCCCTCTCGCTCCTGCTCCCAAGGACTGCGCTCGCCACTGCCTCCTTCCACGACCAGCAGGCTGTCATGCAGCTACCAGGGGAGCGAGAAAGGGTCCTGCAACAAAGGGTTTATATTCTCAATATACAATGAGCTTTTTTAAATCAATAAGACTAGATGGACATTCTGGAGAAAAATGGGCAAATTCACAGTCAGCTCACAAGGGAACAAGTGCTTACTAAGTTTGGAAAATATATTCAACCTCACTTAAAAATGCATAGCACATTAAAATAGTGAGATCAATTTTTTTTCACCTATTAAATTAGAAAAGATTTCTTGTAAAAGCTAATACTCAATCCTGTCGATGGAGAAACGGGTATTCTTAGAGTTGTGGAAAGGAAAGTAAACAAGTATAGCCCTTCTAGAAACAAACCTGACATTGTATGAAGAGATTTGACAATGTTCATATCTTTTGACCCACTAATTCCATGTCTAAGAATCAATCCTAAGGAAATTAGCAGCGATAAGACAAGATTTTAAGGGCAAGACTGCTCACTGCTGTATTTATTAAAAAAACAAAAACAAAAAGTGGAAAGAACCCAAAAATCTAAAAATAGGAATTCTTAGTTGAATTATGGTGTGGCTATATAATGTAACACTGTATATTCTATTAAGCTATTAAGATCATGTTTTTGAAGTATATTTAATGAAATACTAAAACATAAAATTAAGTTGAGCAAGCATATAATGTGGTGTATATAACAATTCAAATTTGTAAATTTCTATGTAGCGAGAAGGAAAAACATCTATGTAGAAAAAATAGAATTATAGCTATAGCAGGCATATTTGGGGGGTGAATGCATACACGTGACAGGCATGCTTTCCAAGTTTTCTGCCAGACATGCAGGGTCCTATAGGAAATGTGTGCTGTCCAGGGTCCCGGGGAGGCAGGGGCCCCTGTCCGGAGCCCAGCCGGTCGTCCTGGACACTGAGGCCAGAGGAGCGGGGGTGCTGGAGCTGCAAGGCCACGTGGACGCAGAGCAAGGCCAACATGGAGGCGGGGACCAGAGACCCGGAAGCAGGCCCCCCGCCGGGAGCGCAGGGTGGGGGCGGGGCCTGCGGCTGCAGGTTCAAGGGCCCTGGGACTGAGGGAGGCCCCGCCAAGGCCAGCTGGACACCCTCCCTGGTTTTCCCAGCACCCTGCGGGGCCGATACCAGCTTCCCTTCGACTGCACCTTCCTCAGAGGAACTTCTGTTGTTTGCATCCAAAGAATTACTGACCAAATTAGGGAAAAACACTATTTTTCAAATTAGTATTATAAAACATCCAAAAGAACTTTCAAAGTATTTACATTGATAAATGATTTAGCAAGACTGATGAACACCAGGTCAATTCACAATCACGTTTCTATAACAATGATAAGTAACTAAGGGAATTTTAAAAGTTATGCAGTTTACAATATTGCAAAGGTATCAAAAGCTAAAAAGAAGGTCAAAGTAACGAAGATGTCTGCACAGGAAACCACAAGATCACTGACAGAAATTTTTGAAGACATTAATAAATGGAAATACCATATTCATGGATTGGAAAACTACATACAGAAAAGATGCCAATTCTCCCTAAAATTATCTAGAAAGAAAGAAAGAAAGTGAAGTCGCTCAGTCGTGTCCAACTCTTTGTGACCCCATGGACTGTAGCCCACAGGGCTCCTTTGTCCATGAAATTTGCCAGGCAAGAGTACTGGAGTGGGTTGCCATTTCCTTCTTCAGTGATAAGGAAAATTATCTAGAGATTTGGTGAAATCTCAGTCCCCACTCCAAATACCATCACACTGGGGATTGGGGAGTCAACAAATGAATTCTGGGGGACATTTAGTCCATAACACTATGCAAATAATTTCTTATGAGGTCATAGTAATTAAAGCATTAGAACAAGACTAGACAGATAATCTAATGGAATATAAACGTCAGAAGCCGCCCCCACACGCGTGGTTATCTGATCTGTGGAAAAGGTGACACCACTGCACGTGGGGAGGGGGCGGGGCTTTGCAAAGAGCTGTGCCGAGTGCACGGACACGCGCCTGGCAATGAAGTGACCCTAAGAAGTGATGAATCCTCAGCAGCGAGAGAGAGAGGAATAGTTTCAGGGACGGACAGAAGAGGCATCGTTAAAGCCAAGAGAACACCCTGGACCTCCGCATGGAAGTGGCAATAAGATGGAGTGATGAGAAGCCATCTGTCTAGGTGGGTAGTAAGAGTGGGTCCTGCAGGAGGGCGTTTAAAAGTTAAAACTGACTCCCAGCCCCCTCCCATCTGACTCCTTGGGTTCCTTCTCCTTGGCTGCTTCAGTTCCACAGAAGGGCAGAGAACTTGTACTCTACAGGGAGTCGGGGGGGCGGGGGGGCGGCACTCTGGAAAGCTCAGCTGTCCAGAGCACTCCAGATGCCTTAAAAAAGACATATTAAACATCTTTATCATTGAAAGAAATTGCAAAGCATCCTATCCATGGATTGGGCAATACTGTTAACACGACAATCCCCCTGACTGATCTACAGATACAATGCAGTCCCCATCGGAATACAGCTGGCTTCTTTGCAGAAACTGACAGCGGATCCTAAAGTTCATACGGTACTGATTACATGGTCCGAAAACAGCCAACCATCTTGCCAAAGGACAACGTTGGATGATTCCCACTTTCCTATTTTAGAACTTACTACAAAAAAAATGAAATCAAGACAGTGTGGTGAGGGGGCTTCTCTGGTGGCTCAGTGATAAAGAATTCACCTGCCAGAGTAGGAGGTATGCTTTGGTTCCTGGTCTGGGAAGATCCCACAAGCCTCGAGCAGCTAAGCCCATGCACCACGACTCCTGAGCCTGCGCCTCAGAGCCCAGGAGCTGAAGCTACTGAAGCCCACACACCCTCGAACCTGTGCTCCAGCACGAGAGAAGCTGCTGCAACGAGAAGCCTGCATACTGCAGAGAGCAGGCCCCACGCACCACAACTAGAGAAACGTCCATGCAGCTACGAAGACCCAGCACAGCCAAAAACAAAGAAAAAGGCAGCATGGTGCTGGCACAGGATAGACTTACGGAGCAACGGAACAGAGTCAAAAATGACCCTGCATGTCTACGGCCATCTGATTTTCAAATGGGTGCAAAGACCACTCAATGCAAAATGAATAGTCTCTTCAACAGATGGTCAACAGGAAAGCCACAAAGTGCAAGAATGAAAGTGGACTCACCCCATAGACAAACATTAAGCCAAAATGGATCAAAGACCCAAATGTAAGAGCTGAAACATATTTGACACTGGAGGTGGCACTTTGGCAGTTGTACAAGATACAGTAGACGTGACACATCTTAGGTGGGAAACCAAAAGCGTGAGTCCCCAGAGGACAAACAGACACACTGGACTCCACCAGAACCGGAAGTGCCGGTTTCAAAAGACAGTGTCAAGAGAGCAAAAAGACAATGGGAGGAATTGCTGGAAAATCACATATCTGATCAGGGACTTGTATTCAGACTATACAAAGAACATTTTAGTCACTCAGTCGTGTCTGACTCTTTGCAACCCCATGGACTGCAGCACACCAGGCTTCCCTGTCCATCACCAACTCTTGGACCTTACTCAAACTCATGACCATTGAGTTGGTGATGGACTCATGCCATCCAATCATCTCATCCTCTGTCGTCCCCTTCTCCTCCCACCTTCAATTTTTCCCAGCATCAGGGTCTTTTCAAATGAGTCAGTCCTTCTCATCACATGGCCAAAGTATTGGAGCTTCAGCTTCAGTATCATTCCTTCCAATGAATATCAGGGCGGATCTCCTTCAGAATGGACTGGTTGGATCTCCTTGCAGTCCAAGGGACTCTCAAGAGTCTTCTCCAACACCACAGTTCAAAAGCATCCATTCTTCGGCGCTCAGCTTTCTTTATGGTCCAACTCTCACATCCATACATGACCACTGGAAAAACCATAGCTTTGACTATATGAAACTTTGTTGGCAAAGTAATGTCTCTGCTTTTTAATATGCTGTCTAGGTTGGTCATAGTTTTTCTTCCAAGGAGCAAGCGTCTTTTAATTTCATGGCTGAGGTCTCCATCTGCAGTGATTTTGCCCCCTCCCCAAAGTCTGTCAGTGTTTCCAATGTTTTCCCATCTATTTGACATGAAGTGATGTGACCAGATGCTATGATGGAATTTTTTAAATGTTGAGTTTTAAGTCAGCTTTTTCTCTCTCCTCTTTCACTTTAATCAAAAGACTCTTTAGTTCCTATTCTTCACTTTCTGCCATAAGGGTGGTATCATCTGTGTATCTGAGGTTATTGATATTTCTCCCTGCAATCTTGGTTCCAGCTTGTGGCTTCATCCAGTCCAGAATTTCACATGATATACTCTGGATATAAGTTAAATAAGCAGGGTGACAATATACAGCCTTGATGTACTCCTTTCCCAATTTGGAACCAGTCCATTGTTCCAGGTCTGGTTCTAACTGTTATTTCTTGACCTGCATACAGATTTCTCAGGAGGCAGGTAAGGTGGTTTGGTATTCCCATCTCTTTAAGTATTTTCCAGTTTGTTGTGATCCACACAGTCAGAGGCTTTAGCATAGCTAATGATGCAGAAGTAGATGTTTTTCTGGAATTCTCTCGCTTTTTCTATGATCCAACGGATGTTGGCAATTTGATTACAAACATTTACAAATAATAAGGGGCTTCCCAAGTAGCTCAAATGGTAAAGAATCTGCCTGCAATGCCAGAGACCTGCTTGGGTTTGATCCCTGGGTCAGGAAGATTCCCTGGAGAAGGGCATGACAACCCACTCCAGTATTCTTGCCTTCAGAATCCCATGGACAGAGGAGCCTGGCGGGCTATTGTTCATGGGGTTGCAAAGTCATATAAAGACAAATCACTCAGTTTAAAAATAGGCAAATGATCTGAATAGACACTTAAAATAGACTATATTTAAAGAAAATACACAGATGGCCAATAAACACATGAAAAGATGCTCAATACCCCTAGTCATCAGGGGAATGCAAATCAGACCCACAGTAAGCTTCCACTTCACAGCCACTGGGATAGCGACAACGAAAACATCAGACAATAACAAGTGTTGATGGGGATGTAGAGAAACGAGAACCCTCACATACTGTCAGTGGGGATATAAGACTGTGCAGCCGCTTTAAACAGCCCAGAGGTTTCTGAAATGGTTAGAAATAGACCCACCAGTATTTCCACTCCTAGGGACACACCCAAGAGAAATGAAAAAGCATGCAAGAACTTTCATGTGAGCATATATAGCGCATTATTCATAAGAGCCAAAAGGTGTAAATAACCCAATGTCCACCATGAATGGATTTTAAAAATTTGTTATATCCATACAACGCAGCATTTTTCAAGCATAAAGGGAATGAAGCCCTGAGTCACGCTACAACACAAACTTTGACCACACACACTGTGCTGAGAAGCCAGCCACAAAAATATGTCGGAGGAAATGTCCAGCACAGGAGAATCCACGCAGATGCAAAGTAGATTGGTGATCACTGAGAGTCAGGGGACGTGGGGGTTAGGGGACGATAGTTAAAGACACATGGGCGTGTTCTTTCTGAGACAAGACAGATGTTCTAAGATTGCCTAAGGCGACGTTTCTTCACCTTTGTGAGTGTACTGAAAACCACTGGGCTGTACATTTTAAATGGGCAAATTGTATGGTGTGTAAATTATTTCTCAATAAACTGTTATAAGAACATATTGTGGTTTTATCAAAGCATTTTTTAAAAAAATCAACATTGCTTCCTATGGAGAACTGTTCTGAAGGCTTTTGGTTTTCGGTTTTCTGGGGAAACTATTTCCTGGAGAAAGCTGCTAGGACTTGAGTCCCAGGTCTGTGCGCGGCAGCCACCGGAGCCCTTGCAGCTTGGCCGAGTGCGGTGAGGGTCCCTGGAAGCCCCCTGCCCCAGGGGTGGCCACTTGGCGTCCACACACCCCAGAAGGGGAAAGCAATCACACGAGACCCTATTCGGCATCTCCAGGCCATGGACGTCAAGGTGATAGCCCTTGGCTCCCGGCTGGGGTGAGGCGTGGAGAGAGGCGGGCCCCCGCCCCCGGTGCTCCGATGCTGGCCCTGCCTGGCTCAGGTGGGGCGCCTGCCACAGCCCTGGCCTCCATTCTGCCTGGCTTCCTTTGAAGCTACTTGTGGAACACACACACACACACACACACACGGCTTCTCAACCAAGGTCATTTCCTAAGGTAGGAAAAAACTTTTTCTTAAAGGAAAAAATTTCCTTTGAGGATTCTTTTTAAAAAAAGATTCCAATATTTTCAAGCCATTCCAGAAGGCTCAGTCCTATGTTTTAAACCTCACAGCCCTATTTCTGCTTACAACTTGTCTCCTTGAGCTGGGTATCAGGAATCTCAGGGGATCCATTATGGCCACCGGGTCTGAGGTGCACTGGCACCCCTGGCTCAAGGGGCAGCCCCCGAAGTGGCCCCGCGGCTTCCCCCAGTCCTGCCGGTCCTCAGCACAGCTGCCAGAGGGCCCTTCACAACAGAGGGCGGGCCACCCTCTCGGCAGCCCTCCTGGGCCCCCTCAGGGCTGCAGGGTCACTCAGTTGGCAGCGTCACCCCACCACAGCCCGCTGCCCAAGCCCCAGGGCACTGGCAACCCTGCCTGGGCAGGCAGCCCCCAAATGCAAACCCGTGCTGGGGCATCACGCTCGCGGCTCCCTCTCCCGGAACACTCTTCTGCAAAACACCCGCTCTACGCCCCTCCCCGAGCTCTTGGCCCCCATCCCTGGAGGGGCATCCCCGCCCGCCCCGCCTGAAACTAACACCCCATTCCAACCACCACACACGCACCTCTCCTCTCCCTTTCCTGCCATTTTCCCCTCGGCGTTTGTACCACTTACCCAAGCACGTGCTGTCCTGTGCCTCGTCTCAGGCGTGTCCGGCTCTGTGCGACCCCGGGGTCTGCAGCCCTCCAGGCTCCTCTGTCCATGGGGTTCTCCAGGCAAGAAGGCTGGAGTGGGTTGCCAAGCCCTCCTCCAGGGGATCTTCCTGACCCAGGGAGTAAACCCAGGTCTCCAGCATTGCAGGCGGATTCTTTACCCCTGAGCCACAAGCAAAGCTTTAGCTAGCTAGCTTGTGGACTGTCTCCCACCAGTTCATAAGCC
>SJYF01001869.1:942726-956470 GCA_006410515.1 Procapra przewalskii | reverse complement strand
AAGCAGTGGGGGCAAGGGGGGCTTCTCCTGCACGGCCTCTGGCACTGCACGTGCCCCCAGGGCGCCCAGGCTGGCCCCCCCCAGCAGGAGAGCCTGCGGGATCCCCCAGCCCAGGGAACAGGAGTAACACGAGTGCCACCCTCAGACTAGTTCACGGGCATCAGCGTGAGCCCTTTCCGGAGTCACCCAGGGTTGGAGGCTCCCTAGGAGCAGGCAGACAGTGCACAGAATGGTGGCCTTCACCGGCCTGCTTACATCTCCACATTGTGGAATGCCGGACATGAGAGAAGGGGGGAGTCTGGGAAGGACACAGGTCAGGACACAGTGTCATAGGACACCAGGGAAACTACACCCACTTTAAGAGCCCCACGGAGGAGAGCTGGGCCCTCCTGGGAGGGGGTGTCCACTCCCCACCTCTGCCCCAGAGGAAACACCTTCCACCTGCCTTCACTATGCCTGTATCTTTTTAAAGATTTGATCCTTGGTGTCGTGTTGGAGAAGATTCTTGAGAGTCTCTTGTAACTGCAAGGAGATCAAACTAGTCCATCCTAAAGGAAATCAGTCCTGAGTGTTCACTGGAAGGGCTGATGCTGAAGCTGAAACTCCAATACTTTGGCTACCTGATGCGAAGAACTGACTCACTGGAAAAGACCCTGATGCTGGCAAAGACTGAAGGCAAGAGGAGAAGGGGACGACAGAAGATGAGATGGTTGGATGGCATCACCGACTCGATGGACATGCGTTTGAGTGAGTGCCGGGAGTTGGTGATGGAAACGGAGGCCTGGCGTGCTGCAGTCCATGGGGTCACAAAGAGTTGGACACGACTGAGTGACTGAACGGATGTGCCCGTGTGCGTGTGACTGTGCGTGTGTGCGTTTGTGAGCTTTGTAAGTGTCACATGTCTGCACGCTGCTGCCCCCACTTGGTTTCCTTGCTGTTCACTTGCAGTTCCACGTCGCACCCATCACAGCACTTGGCTGAGTTCACTTTCACCGTTGCACAGCCTGTTGCCCTGTGAACACGCCGCCAGGCACACATGTGCTCCTGTCCGGGTGCCTGCACACGGCAGGCATGGGAACACTCCGGCCCAGCTCCTGGGGCGTATGCTCGTGGCGGGGAACGCGCTGCGGTCAGAAGCGAGGGTGGAAGCACCCAGGGGACGTTCAGTGGCTGCTGGAGTTGCGGCTCGGAGGCTCTCGGGGCTAAGTTAGGATGGACACGTGTGGGCTTCCCCAGCCCTGACTCGAGAATGAGCAGCAGGGGCGTGGAGCCCAGCGGGTCACGCTGACTGTGAGGCGAGGGCTCCGGGCTCAAGTCTGGGCTTCATGACTGAGGATATACACTTGTCTTGGGGGAAAGCGATCCACAGCGGGGTTCGGGGAGGACCGCCGGCGCCGGCTTGGTGGATATGGTGGCGCCGTGACTAAGTTGCTTCCACAGCACAGACGTGGGGACCCAGCAACTGCGAGGGGCTGACTGTGGAGACTGCTACCTCTCAGCTGCAGAGCAGAGACGAGGCCCCACGGGGAGGCTCTCGGGGTCAAGGAGCTGCTGGGATGACACTTGCAAAGCTGCCTTGTCACCTCCGGTGGGCCCTGGTCCTCTCCTCCGTTTGGGCATAAATTCTTGTTTTACAAACAAACAAGTTCCCTTCAGGAATGCCTTCTGGGAGGGGGTTTGCCCGAAGCAGTTTCCTGCGAGGCCGGGTCTGTGTGTGGGGCCACCAGTCACGTGGCTGGGCCTCCGCTGATCTGGTGGAGTCCCTCCCGCGGGCGCTGGCCCCCCGGCAGCACCCTTGACAAGCTGGGGTCTCCGGGACTGGCGCTGTGAGTTCTGGCCAGGATGAGGCTCCGCACGCTGACTGCTATTTCTCCAGTTGTGAGGACCGCTTCCAGGGGAGTCCTTCAGATAATCACTGTCTTGATCTCAAATGTAAATATTGTCGCCGTGGTTCAGAGAGAGATTAATGATTTGCCGACAGCTCCGTATATCCTTAGGAAGTAACGTACCAAAGCATGCCTGGCCGTCCTGTCTCCGGGAACGTCGGTGGAAGGCCCACACCGGGTGGACTGGTCGCTCTGGGGCTCGATAGCTTTTCTGAACGACCTACTCACTGAGAGGGAGACCCTGCATTTGTCTTTCAAGGAGGAAAAGGGTGCCAAGTGCGACTGCCAAGCACCCCCCCCACACTGTCTGCACCCTTGGGGGGGACCTCGGGGCGGCATCACCGGCTCTGCCCTGGAGAGGGGTCTGGCAGGCTTGCGGTAGCCTGGCCGCCAGGGCGAGCCACTGCCACCGGAGCCTCCTCCCCCTGCCTCCACCAGGCCGTGGGTGCGGATTCCTTCACCCCTTGGAGCCTCAGGGCAACCTGGCCCACCCCCATGGTTGCCCTGGGCCACAGGTTGCCGCCACCCTGAGGGTCCCAGGCAGGGCACCCGGCTGGATTGCACCCCGCTGCCCTGCCCCGAGGGAGCCCAGCACACACTGCTGTCCAGCCTGGGGCCAAGGACAGCCTGTCTGCCCTCCACCATCGCCTCAAAAGACCACGTCCCCCTTGATGAAGCCGGGCCTGTGGTTCTGCTGGAGACATGGTGTCAGTATCAATACCAGGAGGACTGGCCAATTATACTTCACATCTGAATTTCTTACATTTTCAAAGTGTTTTACACTAATTAGTTAGTCCTGTTAGCTCTAAGGATTAGTAGCATCTCTAACAAGACACAGCGACACTGACTTCGCTAATTATGTAAAACATGGACGCAGAGACGAGAGGGCTGGCATCGCCCGGCTCAGGCCGGCTCTGCCAGGCAGAGGGGCCCGCCTGCCCTGTGCTCTCATGGCCCCAGGAAGGAGGAGAGGACAGTGTGCCCCGAGGACAGAAGGCCCCCGCAGTCTGTCCTGTCCTCTCTGGGGGCGTCCCCTCCCCCGACTCTCTCCTGCCAGGAAGCCCGTCCGCTCCCAAGACAGCTCCCCACGTCACGGGTGCTGCACCACCCTCAGCAGACAGGGCACCTCAGCAGGTCACGGTGCCCCCGGATGGTAGAGGGGGAGCCCCTGAGGGAGCGGGCGGCACAGGCCTGCCCACCGCTGTGAGCTGCTTCCCCGACTGGCGACCATGTGAAACCCGCTGAGAACGGACGGCCCCCTCTGTGTCCTGGGCTGCGGAGGGTGTCTGTCCCCCCCAGCCCTGCCTCTTGCGCGGAGGTCAGAGTCTCCAGTGCTCACCTCTGCTCCAACCCATCTGGCTGCCCCTTCTACTCAAAATGCCCTCGACATCCTGCCCGGCGCTAACAGTGCAGCTTGAGCACCCCCCCCGGAAGCCCCCCTTGACTGTCTAGTTCAGCCACACCTCCTTCCATGACTTTGAGACACACACCCTGGGCTGACCCTGTGTGCAGGCTGGAGTCACACGGCCTGGCTGGGGGGTGCGTGCACACTGCTCCACGCCCTCACTGTCCTGCACGTGGAGAGGACATCTGAGAAGGACGGTCAGGCTGTCTTACGAGCGATGCCCTCATGAGACCAGACTGCTCCTGTCCTCCCACGGCACCTGTCGGGGTCCCTTCCTCATCAAGTAAACAGGTATGCTTCTGTAAGTCCCAACACGGGCCACTTCTATCGCGAGCGTACAGCACACACACACACACACTCCAGTTACTCAGTTTCCTCCCATGGAGACAAGCATTGCCGCACTCTGCTCCACAGCTGGTCTTAAAAAAATGATGTAATGCCCACACACATGTATGTGTTGTCTACTTGTGTGCGGCTGTGTCTAAGTCTGTATCCTTAGAACGGAGTCATGAGTCCTACTTTTCTGACTATATAATAAAGACACACGTCATATAAAAGTTTAACACTGGAAAGCAACCCCCACAGAGCAACTCACCCAACTCTTTCGCCAATAGTAGCAGCATTAAGTCGCTCAGTCGTGCCTGACTCTCTGCAACCTCAGGACTGTAGCCCGCCAGGCGCCTCTGTCCACAGGATTCTCCAGGCAAGAGTACTGGAGTGGACTGCCATCGTCTTCTCCAGGGGACCTTCCTGAACCAGGGGTCGAACCCAGATACCCCCCACTGTAGGCAGATTCTTTACCATCTGAGCCACTAGGGGAGCCCAAGATATCTTCATGTAAACACTCAGACAGATCCTCTTCCCGTCTTACACTTTCATGCACAACTAGGAACTTTAGACCACCACACTGATGACCCCCGATGCTTTAGCCCATCACCCTCCCCGCTCAGCAGCGAGTCAAGGCCCTCTCTCACCCACGTCAACACACAGATGCAGGTCGCCGTTTTTCACCGCAGGTCCGTCTTGGCGCTGGTCAGCTCTATCACAGCTTCATCAACCTGTGTCCTTAGGGGCTTCCGCGTCCCTCCCCACGCGCTGCCGTCGCGCCGCGGTGACAGGCATCCCTGTAGCTGTGGCCTTGTGCACGCAAGACACTCCCCTCCCCCACAGTCAGTTTCTCAAAGGGGAGCCGTGGGGGGCATCTTAACGTCACCCGACCGCGTCCAGCAACGCGCTTCTCCAGGCTCAGTGTGTGCATGTCCTTCTCTCGACTCTGGCGGCAGAGAATTACACGTTCTGTCCCTTTCTAACCCAGCTGATACTGAAGTGCCATCTCACGTTTAACCTGCAGCCATGAGGCCCCTGAGCGGGTGCAGGTCTTTCCCTGGGATGCTGACGGCACGCGCACCCTCCCCCAGCCTGCCTGCTCCCCCTCAGGCCCACGTCGCCTGCTCTTGGTGCCTCTGGGCCACACTGGCGCTGCTGGCAGGGAAGACGTGCCTGGTGGCACCTGAGCAGAGATGGGCCCTGGCAGCCGTGCTGGGCGTGGGACCCATAGAGCTGGCCTGGCTCCGGCGCTTGTTTCCGGGGCTGCACTTGCTCCCAAGCAACGCTGTGGGCACCGTCAGTCCTGCTGGAACGCTCTGAGCCACCTGCCCAGGGCAGCGGGCCGCTCAGTGGCCACTGCCTGGAGCGGCCACACCGACGCGGGCCTGCCGTGACTCTGCACACCCCTACTCGAGTTCACAGACACCACGACTCCTGCTGTCAGCAACAGGCCAGGAGAGAGGCAATAACCAAGCGTTTCTGGCCTCAGGAACGGGCCTGGCGACCCATGCCAGAGCTGCTCACGGGCTTCGCTCTGAGTGAGTCGAGGAGCAAGGGAAGGGAGGGCAGGCGGGGCTCTGATTCATTAAACAGGACTTGGGGGACGAGTCCTCAAATGAGGGTGCCGAGATCACCCCCCAGGGCTCCTGCAGGGGGCACGTGGGGACCCTACCTCTGTCCCCGGGCACCCTCCACATCTGGACACAGGTGAGGGGCTTCCCAGAATAACACTGCCAGCTGACCGCCAGAGGATGTGCCGCGCAGCCCTTATGCAGATACAGAGGCTGTGTCAGTGTCCCTCTGTAAGGCACCATGGACTAGGGGCTCGAAGCCACAGAAACATGCTTTCTCATAGCTCTGGAGGCCGGAATTCCAAGACCGAGGGGCCGCCGGGGCCACACCCCCCCAAGGCTCTACAGGAGGCCCTCCTGCCTTGTCTGGCTCTGGGCACCCCTGGCCTGTGCAGCCTCTGCCTCCATCATCACAGGGCCTCCTCCCGAGGGTGTCCTCCTCTTGTGCCTCTGAGACGGACGGAGCCATCAGATCTGGGGCCAAACAGACAACCCAGGGAGATCTCCCCGTGGGATTCCTCATGGACGCACATCTGCAAAGATCCTCTTCCCCAGTAAGGTCAAACGCGCAGGTTCCCGGGGTCTGGTTGTGGACAGGTCCCTCTGGGCCCTCTTTGACCCACAGCTGCTGCAGGACAACACGGCCCTGCAGTGGACAGATAGGGTGTCAGCATAGCTCCTCGCCACCGAGAAGGTGGCGTTTTCCCCTCTGCAGCACTCGGGGCCGGGTCCAGGGGCTTCTGAGAGGAAGCTCCAGCTTGTACCGCCTTCCCAGCACAGAAGCCCGTGGTGACAGCAGGCGGAGTCAAGAACCAGCACTGCGAGCACGGGCTGAGGGTCTGCAGTTGCCGTGCTGGGAGCGGAGGCTCCGAGAAGCCCTCAGGGAGACCGGCGGAGAAGAGGAGGCCACTGCCAGCGGCACGCGGGCCCTCAGCGGCCTGGCGGGCTCAGGCCCAGCACCCAATGAGCTCCCAGCGCTTCCTTGTGAAAATCTGCTCATCTACATCTGAGACCAATTTGCCTGAAACTACACAATACCTGTCACATTGCTTCCTGGCACGGAAGTCAGATGTTTGCATAGAAAAGTACCGACAGCTACATACCTCTCGATGGTATAATATTTAGACATGTCATTCTGCATCTCAAAGAAAAGGCAGTTTTCAAATCAGTGCGGGTTCTCAGCGTGGCACTCGGCCTGGAGACGGCGCGGGAGGCCCTCCGGCAGGTGAGCAGAGCTGGGTGCCCAGACTGACTGCACGACGCGCCGTCCGGAGGCTCTGGTTGGAGTCACGTGGCGGCCAGATGTGTGCACGGGAGTCAGCAAGGGTGCACACCGCCAGGCCTCTGCGGGGGGTGGCAGGGGCTGTGCCCCTCCCAGGACCCAAGCAGAGGCTGGGGGCCATGCTCCAACCTTCTCTTCTTGCGGAGATGTCTGGGGGGCTGCCAGGTACACACACCGCTGTTTCCAGTGCCTCTAGATTTAAAATCGCTTTGTTCAGCTTGTGTGATGAGGTTATGTATGATTTACTCCAACAAGACTACAGATTTCTGAATTGAACGCTGCCTTACCTTTAAAGCTGCCAGTCTCCCCAGCTGCCCACTGAGCCCTGCGCGGCTGCGCTCACTCCCAGGCGCTCCCTGACCCCGTCCAGGGGTTACAGAGTTGGGCTGCAGTCACTCCAGGAGGCAGACAGGTGCCGAGGGGCCCTCAGTTGGTGCTCATGAGGCAGCAGAGTAAAGACGAGGTCAGCGCCCCTCTGCTTTTAACCCCTGCTGTGTCACAGGAGCGCCGAGAAGCCAGAGATGGACCCTCTGCCTGCGGAGTCCTGACCATTCGGCTCCGTGTCTGGACTGCCACCGTTTCCTCGGATGCCCTGCTGGCCTCCCAGCCTGTCACCACATGTGCCCCGGGAGTAGGCTCTGAGCCAGCATGGGAGGCCCAGGACTGTGGTCACCTTGTGGCTGCCGGGGCCTGTCCGGGGTCAGAGAGGGTAGGAGCAAGCCTCTGGCCAGCACCCAGCACCCAGGACTGGTCAGCTGCAGCCGCTTTTAGAAACTGGGTGGGAAAGGCCGCGGGGCTGGGGGATTTCCGAATTCCCTGCCACCCCGTCTCCTCCACACTGGGATCCAGAAGCCAAGTCCTAGCAGAACAGCCCTGAACCGTGTCTGCACATGGAGGACAAGGTTTGGGCCGAAGCAGGCCCGCCCGCCATCTGCTCTGGGCGTGGGATGCCCCACCCAATGCTGGCGCGGCCAGGGCTGCGGGGGCTGGGCATGTCCACGTGCCCTTCCTGGGCACCTTCCATGTTATAGGATACCGTCAGGCACAGCGACAAACGGGAAGGGGGCTGGAGGCAGCTGGGGGCAGGAGGAGACCCAGGAACTGCAGGACCCAGCTGGGAGGAGGGCCAGGCCGCCCCCAGGCACGGGTGGCCGAGGGGGGACATGGAGGACGCTTCTGGAGAGCAGTGGGGAGCTGCTGCAGGAGGCCCCAGAGACGCGCAGGAGGGGCCACGCTGGTCTCCCCGGGCCACTGCTGCGTCTCGGCAACAGTCACGGGCAGGGGGCTCTGCCTGGGGCCGGCCCGTGGGCATGGGGCCCTGCTCCTGCTCTGCAGCAGAGTATGTGCCTGCTTGGGAATCCAAACTGAGCAACTGCAATGAGGGAAATGCCTAGGAGCACAGTGGGCACCGCTCGCCCATCCGGCGTCAGGAGGGGCTCTGTTCAGGGACAGGACTGGGAGCAGCATCACGTCTGTTCCCGGGGAGGTTCTCCATGTTCCCACGAAATTTAACCCTGTGGGGTGGGGTGGGGGGCTGTTTCACTTCCCAAAGAAACACGTCCACAAGAACTGACCCAGAAAATGAGCAAGTCAGGAACGCAAGCCCCTGCCCCAGGGCCCCCATCCGGGGGCAGAGGGTGCTGGCACTGAGAGGGCGGCCAGCACCCTGCTGTGCCAGCTCTGTCACCCCGACCAGCCCTGGGCTGAGTCCCCAGTGGCGGCTGGGCAGGGCTGGCCTTGCCTCCTCTGGGGGGTGGGCAGGGGGCGCCGTGAGACATTCCAGTCCTGTCTCAGCTTCGGGGAGCATCTGCGCCCAGAGGCCCGGGGACCCAACCTGCCGCTGGAGCCGGCAGCTCGGCCACATACCTGCTCCTGCGTTGCCTGCCCAAAGTCTCACACCTGCATCCACTTTGCCCTGTCGTCATGGTGATCAAAGCTTGCAGAAGTAACGCTTTCTGCTCAGTATCACCTGTTGCTTGGGGTTGGACACTGGCCATTTTCTCCAGATGGGCTTTTCTTCATTTAAGTCGACAAAGCAGTCTGGGAAGCACACACTGCTTGTGTTTGGGACCAAACGACAGTGGCGCGTCAGCGGGAAGCCTCGGAGAGACCGTGGCGCGTGCGTGTGTGGTGGTGTGAGCGCCAGGGAGGGCCCAGGCTGAGAAACGAGCAGAGGGAGAGGTGGGGCTCCTGCTCTCCATCCCCCATGCGGCAGCCCTGGGCGTTCCCAGCCCCTGGCCGGCATCCAGACGCAGAAGCACACGCGCACACACCGGGAAAGCTGGTCAGGGGCGCCCCAGAGCAGCCGGTTCCGGCCGTCCTCCTGCGTCCCACCGCGCCAGAGTCCACGACAACCACCGGCAAGGTCTGTCCTGAGCACAGTGCCAGCGGCCACCAGCGAGTCCGAGCACCGGCCCCCACTATTCCCAGGATGGCTGCGCCCAGCGAGCGGCTAAGTGGATGGTCTCTGCAGGTGCCAACGGCACTGAGGCCGTGCTTTTAGGATTAATCTTAACTGCCGTCCACATGGACTTTGTTCTTATGGCTTTGTTTCAGAGGAGAAAAAAACACGAATTAGAAACGTTAAGAGACTCGTCAACGCCGCCCTTTCACCCAGCGAGGCGCCGTCCGCTGCCTGGTGCCCCATCCTCGTCCTTGTCCGCGCCAGCCCGTCTGCCCAGCAGGGGCCCCCCAGAGCTGGCCGGGGTGATGGAGGCCAGACGCTGTCCATCTGTCCGCAACTGGAGCCACGGGGTCCAAGGACCCTGGGCGGCTGCCCTCAGCCACTTAAGGGATGCGGGTCCTGCAGTTTCTCCAGGCTCCGGGTCTGGCTTTCAACTGCCACCCCATTTCCTTCAGACAGACAGACAGACAAAGGCTGCCTGGCAGAGTTCCATTAAATCTCATTGTCTTTCAAACTGATAACAGGTAAAATTGATGTGAACTTCAACTCCCTAAACACAAACTTCAATCAAATGCCCGTGAACAAGAAAGAAAAAGCCTGCACAGGCCGGGAAAGGCCAGTCGGTTCAGTCCTCAGCCAGGAGCCCTGCCAGGACAGCAGCGGGAAGACCCAACGCAGACAGAGCAGGTGGAGGCCCCAGCGCCAGCCCAGAGCCACTGGGAAGGGCCGGCTTCCAGGGAAAAAGCGTCCGCTCTGGAGGTTTCTGTGTGTCCCGCTGTAAGATAACAGGTTTATCATTTCCAAGCCTGCCTGTGTGCAGCCTGAAGCCCCAACAGCACAGGGGGCTGGGGGTGAGCTTCCAGGTGGAGTGCGTGCTGCTCACATGGCTGGGGATTCCCGCAGCGGCCGGGGCTCCAGCCGGCACCACTCTTGTGCCAGGCTGAGCCTGTGGGTGCTGAGGACATGGGGACACATGGCCAGCGGTGCCCACCCACCTCGCCGGAGCTATAACCAGGAGGGCCCTGCAGACAGGGGCTCCCAGCCCATGACTCCCGAGCAGCACCTAAACCCACAGGCTCCACCGTCCTCACTACCACCCCCAAGATGTCTCCAGCCACCTGTCTGCACGGCTTTCTCTCACCCTAAAGCTTTAAAGGAGTTTCATCCCGGGATAACACTGCTATTTACAATAGGTTAAGGAATAAACAATGACATCAGTAATAAACACACCCCCTGGACATGCTTGTGAAGTCGCTTAGTCGTGTCCGTTTCTTTGCGACCCCACGGATTGTAGCCTACCAAGCTTCTCCATGCATGGGATTTTCCAGGCAAGAATACTGGAGTGGGTTACCATTTCCTTCTCCAGGGGATCTTCCCGACTCAGGGATCGAACTGGGGTCTCCTGCATTGGAGGCAGGCGCTTTAACCTGTGAACCACCAGACATGCTTAGCTGCTCCAAAAAGGTGGTGCTGGGTAAGGAGAGCTGCAGGCTGGAGATGTGAGGCCTGGGCGGGGTGGGCAACCAGAGATTCGAGCTGGAGATGAGGATGCCTCTAAGCAGCGGCCACGCCAGGCCAGGGAACCGCGGTTTCTCTGCTGGCTGAGCGGACGCCCATTAAAAAGCTTGACTGAATAGCCTCCAAGGTGAGCCCCCCCCCCCCAAAAAAAAAAAAAAANNNAAAAAAAAAAAAAAAAAGGTGAGCCCAGCTCTTCCTCAGTAACGCAACGGCCCGCACTGGCTCCAGCCTCCTCGCCGGCCTTCCTGGCGCTCTCCCAGACCCAGCGCCTCTTCCTCGGGCACCAGGAAGGCAGGCCTGTTGTCCCTCCATCCCTCTGCAGCTCAGGTGTGCAAGCAAGGGGGGCTAGTGATGCTCCCGACCCTGGGGCGGGGGCGGGGGCAGGCCAGCCCTCAGCCTCGCGTATGGTCAAGGGCAGCCAGTCCACAACAGCTGGTTCTGCAAAAACAAATCTCTTTCTGAACCCTCCGCGACCCAGGTCTCCAAGAAGAGCGAGCATGGTGTGCGCGGGCCGCACGGCTGCCCAGCGGGTCTGGGTGACGTATGGAGGGAACTCGCACACAAGGGGGCCTGGGGCTGAGGACAAGGGGAGAGCCTGTCTGTTTCAGCATCTCTTTTTGCTGGGAGAACATTTTTGTGTTTCCCTGTGCCTTTCCCATCTTGTTTTCACAAAGGCGGTGCTCCTCTGACCGCAGCAGTTCCAGGAGGCCCCTGCGGAGTCCGCTGCCCTTGGACTGGTTCGAGGCCCACCCTTGGGGCAGGTCTGCTGCTGGGACCCGGGAGACTGGACTCCCTTTGTGCAGCAGCAAGGGTGGGTGGGGCCCAGATAGGAGTCCCTGGGGGTGGGGCCTGGCCCCTGCGGGCTGCGTGGTCTGGACCCTCCCTCGCTGCCCGCTGCTGGGGCACCTGGAGATCACAGATCCCCACTCTCCAGG
Source organism: Procapra przewalskii (assembly GCA_006410515.1). Lineage (NCBI taxonomy): Eukaryota > Metazoa > Chordata > Mammalia > Artiodactyla > Bovidae > Procapra > Procapra przewalskii. The sequence goes on along the minus strand of SJYF01001869.1, from coordinate 945,142 downwards.
CCCAGGAGCAGCCTGAGAGCAGAGGGTGTGGGGCCTGGGATGCGTCCTCAAGGTCTGACCGCACTGCGGAGAGGTCTGCTGGTCCGCTGGCAACCGGGACAGACAGCATGTGCCCTGGGGACTGTCCCAGGGCCTTTGATGGAGTTCCAGCCCATCCTGTCTTTAAGTCCTTCCTCGAGGAGTGGAGGCCGGGCCTCCCCAGCGCAGCCCAGCACCCTTCAGTGGCGCCCTGCATCAGAAGCCCCACACCGAGGCCCCAAAGCTGGGAGCTGGGGCAGCAGCCCAGCAGCTGGTTCTGTTCCAGCAGTGGATCCTGGGGCTGCAAGCCCCTGGAGCAGAGCCTCTTCCTTGGAGAATTCAGAACGCAACCATGCTCACAGGCCCCAGCTGCAAAGCGCACCGGGGCCCCACTCACCTTCCCGACATGTCAGATGGGGAGCCACTCACAGCTCTCGAGGGCCGCCCAGGAAGCCATGAGCTTGCGTGGATGGAGCAGGGAGACTCAGGGTCCATCCACAGAGATCAGACATCCAGGCAGCTCCCTGTAAAGACTCTGGTTCGGCTCTAAAGAAGTCCTGAGGAGGACCAGATCAGAAGACAGTGGGGAAACGGCTGTATTTTACTTTTAAGAGAAAAATCCAGTATTAATTTGGCTGATATAAGAAAAAGATGCAAAGAATTGTAGATCGGTGAGAAGAGCCTAGACAGTCTGTGTGAGGTCAGTGCTGAGGTCACACCCAGAGTACACCCAAACCACAGTTGCCCAGGGCTGCGTGCTCACCTGGGTGTGAACACACACACACGCAGGCCCAGGGCTGTGTCCTCACCTGGGTGTGAACACACACACACACACTCGCCCAGGGCTGAGCCATCACCCAGGTGTGAAACACACACATGTACGCCCAGGGCTGTGCCCTCACCCGGGTGTGAACACACGCCCAGGCTCTGCCCTCACCTGGGTGTGAACACACACACAGCCAGGGCTGTGCCCTCACCCAGGTGTGAACACACACACACACTCGCCCAGGGCTGTGCCCTCACCCGGGTGTGAACACACACAGACTCGCCCAGGGCTGTGCCCTCACCCAGGTGTGAACACACACACACACTCGCCCAGGGCTGCGCCCTCACCTGGGTGTGAACACACACACAGGCACACCCAGGGCTGCGCCCTCACCCGGGTGTGAAGAGAGATGACAGCGTGGCACTTCCACCTTAGATGGTGTGCACAGCGGGCACGGGACACCCCCCACCCGCATGGTGACCGGAGCTGACCCAACTTGCCAGCGGCGGGACTCCCAGGCTCCGGGTGGCGAGTCAGGAAGGAGAGGCAGGCGTCCCTCATCGCCCTGGGTCCTGAGAGGACTCAGGCCAGGAGCTGCGAGAGACCGGCTAGGCGAGACTCCACTCCTCAGGAGGGGCCGTTTCAGGCACCAAGAGCTATCTGTTTTCCCAAATTATTCTGGCAGTGGTTACTTTCTATTCCGTTGACGTGACCCCAGATGGATGCACCTTACATTAGCCTTCTGGCAGCTGGGAAAATAAAGCTGGAGTCTCTGAGTAAGCATGTCTTTTCAGGGCTGCCCCCGTTCCTTCAGTAGCATCACCCCAGCAGGTTTGGCAGCTGAGAGGAAAGGGCAGGCATGGAGTGTGCTGCAGGCCGGCCAATTTGCCGAGGATGGACCTGCATGAGAGTCTGGCGGTCTGGGGCCCACCTGGCTCTGGGTACCACCACGGTGTCCTGGCAGCCAGCGGTTCCTGGTGGGCACCAGATGCCCCTTCCTTGAAGGGCAGTTGCCCTCACGTCTGCCAGGCTCCCATTCTCTCACCTCTGACTTGAAAGAATCAGCAAGGCTACAATCACAGTGACAGAAATGAGCAAGCTGGACCCACTGGGGGCAGCCTCTGGGCTCTCTCCGTGGTAAAACGTACAGAAGCAGACACATGACACCTCTGAGACTCTGGCTCCTTTAATGAGACCCAACCCGCCTCAGCACCCCTCACCCCGCCTTAGCAACTCCCACCCCCCAGCACACAACCCATGCCCAGTGAGCTGCTCACACACTCAGTCTCGGCTAGCGGGCTGGGAGCTGGCGGTGCTGCCCAGGGCCCCGTGCCAGGATCCGGCGGCACAGGAACCCCCTCCACGGGCCGCTTTCCCGGCGGGATGGCCCTCGTGGGCCAGCAGCCACTCCTTCACGCCCACACCTCCGGAGTAGTTGCCCATGGCCCCGCTGCTGCAAACCACTCGATGGCACGGGATGAGGATGGGGATCTGCAAGAGAGCAAGGTGGCCACATCAGCCTGGCCCCACGCCCACCCCGCTGTCCCCCCAGCTACGTGCAGGCGCCACACCCACCCCGGCGGCCTCCACCCAGCCATGTGCAGGCACCACGTCAGCCTGGCCCCACGCCCA
>SJYF01001869.1:905039-942721 GCA_006410515.1 Procapra przewalskii | reverse complement strand
AGCGTCCTGGGGGGCAATGCGGGCATCTTCTAGAGCAGGGGTCTCCGGCCCCAGACCCACCTTGGTCTGTGGTCTGTGAGGAACCAGGCCCCACTATGGGGGGAGCAGCAGGTGAAACCGGAACCAACCCCCATCCTACCCCGGGCCTATGGAAGAACTGTTTTTTATGAAGCTGGTTCTTGGTGCCAAAATGGCTGGGTTCTAGAGAATCCCTTCATGCTAGGATTTGGAAGGAGAAGACAATTTCTCTTGGTAAGTGATTTAAAATATATACATACAGAATTTGAAAAGACATTCCAAGTTTAAGTGCCACGCAAAGTTCCCAAACATTTCTGAGAAGAAAAAACGTCAGGGAATGCTGTGCTCGGAGGCCACTCTAACTCCAAGGCTGGCAGACTGTGGATGGGGCCCACGCAGTCTGCAACCGGTTTTGTAAATAGAGGTTTATTGGAACACAGCTGTGCCCACGTGGCACTTACTATCTGTGGCTGCTTTTGCAAAACCGGTAACATTTACTGTCCTGCCCTTTACAGGAGCTGCTTGCCAACCCTGCTTTACAGACACCAGTGGGCTTGGGGGCGCTGAGCGGTGCTGCTTCCCTCCTTAGCCTCTGACACACAAGTTTGAGAAGCTCCACTTCTCATCTGTTCCTATCTGAGAAGCGGTCGCCAGACCCCCGAATCCCAGGCTGGGACGGACCCTCTGCCCTGGGTCCTGCCCCCCACCCTTCCTCCCATAGGGTCCTCCCTACCTCCCAAAAAAACCCTAACAGGAAGGCAAAGCTGCCATGCGCCTTTCACAACTGGTGCTCAATCAGCAGGGTAACTCCACGGAAAGCAAACACAAGCACAGAGAACCGCCCGACAGTCAGGATGGCTCTACTCCTAGGATCCTGAGGGCAACAGCCGCCCAGGTACTGAGCATCCTTGAGATGCACCGGGAAACACGGCCCCAGCACCACCTCCCAGAGAGGCTCACCTGCAGCTCACGATGCTGCGCACCGGCCCCGGGGAGGGGCGGCCCAGTGCCCAGGAGGCTGGACGGGCAGGTGGGCAGCACACCGCTGACTGGCCCGGAGCCGGCCACACTCAGACCTGTGGGGGCACAAGGCCCCACGGGGTGGGCAGGACTTGCCGGCAGAGCCCACAGGTGCTGGACCCGACTCTGGCAGGGGCGTGGCCCCTCCTGCAGCCACACAGGCAAGTCCGCCTTGCCCTAGGCTCCTCATGGCGACCCCACTGGAGGGACCCTGCCCTCCCGGCGGCCCCTGGCAGCCCCACCAGGTCCGTTCCTGAAGGTGAGGGTTGCTGTCTGCACGGGGCTCTGACTGCAGGCAGAGGGGGGCTCTTGGGCTGGTCTGGCCCCCTCCCACCCCCAAGGGGAGGGCGACTCACTGAGCAACCATCCTCGGAGGAAGGCAGGAGTGTGTCCACCCAGCACCTGCAGAGTCTGGCAGAGGGACTGCCTGCCCCCCGGCATGGGGATCCTTCTGGAGAGGGGCCAGGGTGGGAAGCTGGGGGCAGGCCTTCAGAGACCCCACATGTGGGGGGCCTCCGCCCAAGGTAACCAGGCGCCTCTGCTCCCCAGAAGGTCATCTCTGCCCTCACCTGAGGCCTTCACTGCGGGTGGAGCAGGCTGCCACCCACTGGCACCTGATACACACTCCTGCCGGGGGCGCCCCTCCGTGGGGTGGCCGGATTCCCGGCCCGGTCCTGTCCTGGACACGCTGCTCAGTAAGGACACAGCAGGGAGAGCATGCCTGACACGCATGCTATGACCGCACGCCCTCTGTGGAGCCCAGGCCAGACTCTGTAGCCTGAGGGTGCAGCGAGCCTCTCGCCTGGGTCCAAAAGCTGTTTGGAGGCTTGCACTCTGCACGCCGCCCCGGGGGACCGCAGAGTAAGGGCCCGGAGGTGGCAGTCTGACCTCCCGTGCCTCACAGACCAGCCCTGACTTGGATTTGGGGGGGTCTGGGTTGCCATGGTGACGCGTGCTGAGGAGGGCTCGGGCTTCCTCTCTCGCACAGTCTGACCAAGAGAGAAGCAGCCACACTGCTGGGCCTGCGCACAGCATACAACCGGGGGAACAGGAAGCTTCAGGAGCAGATACAGTAGTCACATTAGTAACTGCTGGGAGGACATGGTTAAATAGTACACAATTCAAGTTTTTGACTGATAAGGAGGTAGACGCTTAATTCAATTTAGTTTTATAAACATTTAGGCCCCAATTCAATTTTCCTCCCCAAAAGCAGACTTCACACACAAGCTCTGCTTTTCTTCCCTCCTGCCCAACAAGCTACGAAACTGTGAGTGTGTAACGTGACCCTCTCTTTCTAAGCACCATGCAGATAACAGACTGCTGGCCTGGAACAGCAATTACAGAGATAGCTATGATCAGTCTTCATCTTTGATGGGAACTGGTGACTGACCAAACACACACGATTCTCACCCCCAGAAATGGGAGCACTGCTTCTGTTCATGCTAATTTCAGTGGCAGGTTCCAGACTGTTAAAATAATGAAGCCTGCTAAAATCCACTGTGCCCCTACGGACGTTCCAAAGGACCCATACCCTCTGTGCCCCTCCTTTAAAGCCTGTGCTGCATGGAATGTGATTTTTATCAATAACCAAGTAGCTCATAATATCATAGCTGCATTGAAATCTTCATGCTGTGAAATCTAATTCATCCAATACATGAATCCATCACTTACACAGACCCTTTCTCAAACGCTATAAAACTTCCAAACCCATAGATTTGTCTCCAACAAAAATAACACGAAGGGGCCTTTCAATCAATAATGGAATCCCTCTGATTCTGGTGCTGGCTGAATATTTTCTCCAGCTTTGCCTTTGTTCTTGTGGGTAGCAGCCCACAAGGGAAAGAGCTTGTTTTCACTTGCGGCCTCATCAATACCTAAATCCTGGTGAACAAGTGACACTGAGAAGCTGTGATCAATAGCTCCCTGTGCGTTTTCTTCTTCTGGTCAAATGGTTCAGCCCCACTGACAGCCCTGACACTTAGAACATGATGCTAAATCTTTATCAACAGCCATCTGGGTGACTGGCAGGACAAGACTCGGGGGGTCATTAAGGCTCGTGGCAATCTGCGAATAAACGAACTCCTCAGGAATGCACTTGTTTAGGAAAAGGTGGGAAACTCTCTGCCAAGTATTGATTGCTTCTGAACTGCATTTAGCAAATTCTGAGGATGAGCAGGAGGGGGCTTTATCAGGCAGGGTGTGAGCCCTCGTCAACCTGTCCCTCCAGAAGACTGCTGCCCCAGGGCTGGGTCTGAGACAGGGCATTCTGGAGGGCTGCCAAGTCATTACACCTGGGCTATTAATCTGTTCACGGACAATTCTGGAAAAACCAAGGGCCTGGGGTGGGCTGAAACCCCCCAGCAGCGGACACCGCCCCTCAGTCTGCGGGTGAGCAGCCCACGCCTCGAGCACAGGCCATCACGGGGGCCGGCGCGTCGTTTACTGCCAGACACCACGGAATGGGCACACCATGAGCAACAGGGTGTCCTGCAGCTTCTGCGTCCGTCTGTCTGTAATGCTCCTCCTGAACACAGAGATGGCTTCACTGGGTACGTCTCCAGGCCATGCTCCCTGTGCCTATGCGTGTGGCTCTGAGGCTGGACTCTGCCGTCGGCACTGAGAAGGGGGACGCGTCCACTGGGTCAGCCCTTTAACCCTTCACATCCCCGGGTCCCCTTAGGACCCTTCAGCCCGCTCTTGGGATGATCCAAAGACCTCTCAGCATGGCTGACCCCACTGAGCTGGCCCAGCTGCAAGGCACGCAGGCTGTCTCCTTCCGGGAGCACCCCAGCTCTTCTGAGCCACCCCTGGAGGCATCTACTGGGTCCTCTGCAACTTTCACGGCAGGCTGGGGTTCCTGTGTGAGGCCAGGCAGTGCCCTGCAACAGAGGGATGCCCAGGGCAAGGCGAGCAGCTCATGGCCACCGCACCGCCCTTGTCATGGGACGGCACCACCATGAGGGGCCACGGTGTGGGCAGGATCCTCCCCGTGTCCTCAGGTCACCTGGGCACGCACCCATGGGGACGTCAGGACAGGGAAGACAGAAGCGTCTCGGGCCCCGTGAGAGCCTGCTTTACAGATGTCAGGGGCTGGGGCCGCAGCTGAGCAGAGAGATCAGCAGCAGGAGGAGGTAGACCTGCTGCCTCCAGGACAAGGCAGGGTTCTGAACGCCGCCTTACGCGCTGTCGCCAGCAGCCACAGCCTGGCCCCTTCAGAAAGTGGGGGACTGCGGGCGGCACGAGCGGCAGGTGTGGGCTGCTGTGCACGCCAGTGAGTGGGGCTGCACACGCTGAGGGGGCGGGTAGTGCTGGGAAAGGCCCGCCTCAGGGAGGGGAAGGCCCTCAGGGAGAGGAGCAGAAAGACCAAGCCTCCCCAGGGCGTGAATGGAGTGCGGACAGATGGGAGAACTTCTACACAGCTCGGGGACCCTGGGATGCAGGAAGCGCGCACCTCCAGAGCTCACCCAGAGGCCCTGAGTGCACACACAGCACGGGGCGGAGCCAGACTGCCCAGCAGGGTGACCTGGGAGAAGGCGGAGGCCTTCCAGAGGGGAGGAGCCACGTCAGTGTCGCTGGGAAGCCTCACCAGTTACCCTGGAGATCGACCCAGGGTCAACTATGTGTGCCACGCAAACGAGGCCTGCGGCCTGTGGCGGTGGCATGCGTGGACAGCACGCTGGGATGCTGCGATGGAAGCACAAGGGCGGCAAACTCAATACCGACCTGCTCCCCCAGCCCCTGCCGCGCGAGCTCACGACCGGGGAGGCGGAGGTGCTGTTGTCTGCCGTGCTGCTCCCGACAGTCGGGGGTGTTTAACATGGACGCTACAACCGCTCACGCCACCCACAAGAGCCGCCCCTGCGCCCACAACGGTGTGGTTCTGTGTGGAAGGCCGAGTGGCCGCCCTCCCAAGACACCAGCCCTGCCCCTGGGCCACCAGCTGAGGGGAGGGGGCCGTGGGCTGTGCTGGGCAAACCCTGCCTCTCCCCGGTGAACATGGACGGAAACTGCATTGAAAACACAAAGCAAAGCCACGGCGATGTTTTAAGAACTGGGTCGATTCGTGGAGTAACTCCCCACCCTGCGCTGTGACCACCTGCTGGCTCTTCCTATTGGATGGCACTCTCCCAACACATCACAGAGCCCCTACAGCTTCAGAGAGACCATCCCAGGGCGATGGCGCTCAGGTCTGCAGAGACCCTCCTAGGGCAATGGCACCCGGGTCTGGAGAGGCCGTCCCTGAGCGACAGCACCGGGGTCTGGAGAGAGCGTTGCAGGGCGACAGTGCCCGGGTCTGGTGGGCACTGCAGACCAACGACACCGGGGACGTTCCAGGGGCCCGTGTGATCGTGTGAGGGCTCCCAGAGGCTGAGCTGCTGTGTGGATGGGGTGTCCCTCCCACCCCCTGCAGAGTCCTCAGGCGAGTGTGGCCTTGGCCAGCCCATAGCACAGCCTTCTGAGACTGGACGACCCCCTTCCAGAGGCCCTGATGTGAACACCTCCTCTCCTCCCCAGCAGCCCAGGTTGCCTCTGACACTCGCCTGAATCAAAGGACCCTCGGACTCTGAGCACGGTGCCCCGACACCCTGCTGACCGCAGCCACACACTCACAGGGTTGCTCCTCATGGCTCCTCCCACGGCCCGCGCTGCTCTGGGGTTGCCTGCCAGGGCTGCTAATTGCTGGTAAGAAACCGTTTCTCCGAATTTCACAAGCTTCAGCAGCTTCCATAACACCTGTCTGGTGAATGACTCTGAAAGGGAGAAAGCAAATGACGTTATTGGGACAAACGGCTCCAACAGCTAAGATACAAATAGCTGCCAGCCCTGAAAGAGAAAATGCAACAACGTCCACAGAGGTGTGACTTAATTAAAACTCAGCTCCGCACCAGGTCCTGTCACCATGTCACTGATGAGGAGGACGCATGGGAGTCGAGCCAAGGGCGGGCCGGCACCTCCACAGGCCTCGCCAGCGGGCAGCACAGACAGTTCACCCTCCCACCTCCCTGGAGCTCCACGTGGGCCTGCGGTGCGCTCTCCTGGGGCCCGCGCGGGTGTGGGTCGGCACACGGCTCACTTCACAAGCACAGAACGTCCTGCATGCGCACCAACTTTGGAAGCTTTGTACTGCTTGATCAGTCCCGACTATAGCTGGAACGCAGAAGTAAAGGAGGCCGTGGGCTGGACCACGGTCTGACGTTAGCTTAGCTTCTACACCCGAGAGCGAGCAGGCCGAGGATGCCAGACACCATGGCCCACGAGGCTGGTGGCAACCTTGGCTCCAGGCATCTGCAAGGAGCAGAGCTGCAAAGATAAAACAGCCTTACCCCTGTTTGAATGAGCAGCCACATCAAGCTGCTGCAGGGGTGAAGAGGAGGACACAGGGCAGCCTCTCCCTCTGCTGCGGGCCGAAAGCACTTCCGGTGGGCAGGGCGTTGCAGAGGGGCTGGGCACACGCCGGGCCGTCTCAGTCGAGGCCTCTCATTTTCCCCAGAAGACACGTGCCCGCGAGCACGGGACAGGGAGCGGCCCACCACCCCCTCTCCAAGGCGAGGGCAGGAGTGCCCAGCACAGCGACAAAGGGAAGGATTCCACGGGCAGTTCCTGGGTCCAGAACAGCACCAATTACACTTCACGCCAAGCCGGCCAAGTGCGACTTGGCTCTTAAGGGAAACACACCCTCACACGCATGTTAGACAGTGAGAATCACTTCTGAACTGAAGGGAATGATGATCACTTCACTGGGAAAAAAATCTGTTTAGTCTTTATTATAACATTAAGCAAATTAAACATCAGCATAATCCAGGTGATACTAGAAAAGGGTCAGCAAAGAAATTGACTTTGTTGTTCATTAATTTACAGGGATTAGTAGAGGGCAGAAAGACGGCAAATGCGCTCTAGTTTTTTATGATATAATTTCAAACTCTACACCATTTGTGGCAGGAGGGTGACTTTGGGGTTAATCAGACTGATTTGTCCTTTTAATTGCTTTCTATTCAAAGAAAATTCATTAGATAATGTTCTCTTCAAAATTCATGAATCAATTTAACTGAAGAAACCACATTAACAGCTTTGGGTTCATTAGCACATGCGGTTGTGTGACTAGCTGATTGCTGCGAGGGTTTCCTTAGGCAAACAGACTTTGTTTACTGTGACTTCTTTAGAAAGTGCTTTGAAATCAAACTGTTAATCATCATTATTGTCACCACTGTTGTGCCTGACTTAAAAATAAAAGGAAAGAAAAAGAAAAGCAAAGCAGCTTGGTGGTAACTCAGAGAAAAGAGGTTTCAGGGACAGCTGTCTTGAAAAAGAAACAATAAAAGCAGCCCGAGTCAATACTGCAAGACGCCAAGGCCAGGTTCCAGCCTTCCTCCGAAAGCAGAGCTGCCGGCTCTGTCCTCCCTGCTCTGGCCCGGGGAGAGGATGCTGCCCAGGCTCTCCCAAGAGCAGCCTAGGACCTCCTGAACCGGCAGGGACAGTGAGGGGCGCGTGCAAAAGGGACTGGAGATGGGCGGCTCCGAGGGGCCATGTCCGCTCCTCTGCCCTCATGGAGTGCCAGCCCTCGGGCTGCTCTGACGGGTTACTGCCAAGTCACAGAGCGCCTCTCCTTCCAAGGGCAGAAGCATCATATAATGAAACAATTACGAGCCCACGTGTGAGCACAGAGTTTATCAAACTTTTTTGGCTTCATCGTCAATTTTTCACAGGAAGCCGTTTCTCATCTTGTACATGGCCGGCAATATATTAGGACAAATAGCTGAAAAAAAATGCAGTATTTTGCAATCAAGCACATCATTTTTTTTAAAACCTGGAACTCAATCCACCCTGTAGGGAGCAAATGCATTAATTAAGTCTTAAGCAGCTCTCAGAGTCAATGCCTTTGCCCTGGACCTGTGTAAAAACCAGACCCGAGCCCCACTTCTCCAAAATAGAGGGGCAACACTGGCGGGGTGCAACACTGTGAGCTGTTGAATATCATTCTGAAATGTAGCAAAAAAATCTGCTCAAAACAATGAACATATGTGGAAAACACACTCTCTTGAAGGTGTTCAGTTCTGTTGCTCAGTAGTGTCTGAATCTTTGTGACTCCATGAACTGCAGCACGCTAGGCCTCCCTGTCCATCACCAACTCCTGCCCTCAATCTTTCCCAACCTCAGGGTCTTTCAAATGAGTCAGTTCTTCGCATCAGGTGGCCAAAGTATTGGAGTTTCAGCTTCATCAGTCCTTCCAGTGAACACCCAGGACTGATCTCCTTTAGGATGGACTGGCTGGATCTCTTTGCAGTTCAAGGGACTCAAGAGTCTTGGTGAGGTGACCACATAAATCTTTAGCGGTGGGACCATCATTTCAGGTGGCCCTAAGGACNNNATGCTCAAGCTTAAGCTCCAACACTCTGGCCACCTGATGTGAAGAGCTGACTCACTGGAAAAGACCCTGATGCTGGGAAAGATTGAAGATGGGAGAAGGGGATGACAGAGGATGAAAGGGTTGGATGGCATCACTTATGCAATGGACATGAACTTGGGCAAACTCTGGGAGACGGGGAGGGACAGGGAAGCCTGGCGTGCCGTAGTCCACGGGGTCACAAAGAGTCGGACATGACCTGGCGACTGACCAACAGCAGCAGCAAGGGGCAACCACTGAACCACTGCCTTTCTCTCCTGCGAAGGTCCCCAAGGAGGGCAGGCTGCGGCTTCCACAGGCCACACTCTGGGTGCTCCTCTCCCTCGCCCTGTCCAGCCTGCTTTGGGACTCAGGTGGGGTCAAGACTGCTTCTTAGCTCTCCTTTATCCTAAGGACCTGGTCACTTCCATTTCTGCCTGGGTGGCTACTTAGACCTGCCCACTGTAGCCACCTAAACCTGGTGAAGACTGTTTCCTAAACCCCCCTCCTCCTGGGCTGCTGGATGGGACATCATGGCCGGGCTGCTGACGACGCTGCGTGCCTGTGGGATGCCCTGCAGAGCACCGAACCTGGTGTCCACGCCCGGGTCACAGCCACCTGACAGGGTTCCGACTTTCCACAGGCTCTCCAGGCCTGGCCTTCTCTGGCCTCTGGCACAGTGGGAGTCTGCAACACCCTGGAGTGAGCACCAGGTTCTGATCAGGTGGATCCAGCAGAGTTCTCACACCACATGCTCTTCAAGAGCAAATCAGCTAACGTGACCTGACGCTGCTCAGCATCAAAGCAGCCAGACGACCTTCCCAGGAAGGAGCCTGGGAGGGAGGCCACGAGAGCGACGGGATGGGTGAGCACACGCTACTGAGCACCTCCATGAAGCCTGGGCACAGAGCACGGGGCCGTGGGGAGGAAAGGCCTGGGGAGCGGACCTGGAAGACACACTGCGAGGAGATGCCCGTTTGCCACGTTCACTGCAGAAACCTCAGCCAGGCCTGACTGTGGGCTTCCCAGGGGCACTCACGGTAAGGAACCTGCCTGCCATCGTAGGAGACGTCAGAGATGCAAGTTCGATCCCTGGGTGGGGAAGGTCCCCTGGAGAAGGAAATGGCAACCCACTCCAGTATTCTTGCCTAGAGAATCCCATGGACAGAAGAGCCTGGTGGGCTACAGTCCAGGCAGAGGGGGGGTGTCACACAGTCAGACAAGACTGAAGGGACTCTGCATGCACGCAGGATGGACTGGGGCCTGGACCCTGGAGGTGGCGTCAGTTCAGACGGAGCCCAGGTGCCCTCTCTGTCTTGAGGAGGGGGAAGCCCCCCCAGGGCTACGATCTTGAACTCTTTGGCCCCTGGCAATCCTGCAGTGTGTGCAGGGGGTGGCAATAGTGGGGGCCGGCAGGTGCTGAGAGCTCTGAGGAGAAATGTCCTTTCTGAGGGGAAGAGCTCTGGGCCCAAAGGTGGCTGGGCCCCCTGTGTTCTCCATCTCTCTGCTCCTGCTGCCCGGCCCCCGAGGCCCGTGCAGTTGCAGGAGTGTGTGGGAGAGGACCAGGGAGGCTGTGGAGGAAGAGGGGACTGGGAAACCACACCAGACCAGGAGCTGGGCAGGTGGATCTGACATGAAACGCAAGACTGAGAACGGAGAGAAGGCTGAGCCCCTACTGTAGTGCCGGGGGGCAGCCCTGAGGAGGCCATGGAGGCTACAGGGCACAGACACTGAGTGCGCAGCCGCAGAAGCCTGGCCAGGACTCAGGGGCTGCATCCAGCCAGGTCAAGGTTCTTGCCAACACGAGTATCAGCGTTACCCACAGGACTCACATGAGACTCGGGGTCTCAGAACATCTATTGAAAATGAGCAGGTTACAAGGTCCAGAACACTCAGGATATGAAGAGTCAGGAAATCCTCAGCCTTCCTGGAAAAGAAAATCATCAACTGTAATGGCCAAGAAGACTCTGCTGACAACCGCTGTCCTGCCAAGCTTTCTGAGGTGTAATTAACAAAACTGTGAGACACCCAAACTGTACAATGCGATGACCTGATAAACATCACCTGAGGACAGCTTCACAGGATCTGGGATAAGAATGCTGTGAGAAGGGAAAATGCCCTTGGAACAAGTGAAAATACAGAGTTTCCAAAAAAATGAAAATTACAAAGAAAAATCAGAGAATGCAGTACTGAAACATACAATATCCAAAAAGGAAGAACAGCGCAGCACGGCTTCTAGGCAGACTGGAGACGCCCGACGCAGAGCCGACTGCCCTGAAGACAAGTCAGCAGAAATGGTCAACCTGAGAGGCAGGAAGGAACGCCAAAAGCAAAGGACAATATCCAAAACAGCCTCGGGGACATGCTGGAAAAGGCAGAAGGCCTAACACGTGTGTTACTGGAGTTCCAGGAGAGAAAGCAAAGTGTGGTGTAGAAGAGAAAATTCAAATAAATAACAGCTAAAAATTGCCCAGATTTAGGAAAAGATACACAACCACAGATTTAAGAAGCTCTGCCATGTGCAAAGGGACAATCCCAAAGAAATCCACTCCCAAACCCATCAAGATGAAGCTGCTGAAATCCAAGGATGAAGACAGAAATCTGGAAAACAAGGAAAAATGGCGTATTATTTGTGGGAAAACAATGTTTGAATGACTGTAGAATGTTTAAAGAAACTGCAGAGGTCAGAAGGAAGCAAAATGGCAGTTTTAAAAGTGCTGAGAGAAAAGAACTATCAACTCAGAATTCTATATCCCATTCTGAAAAAAAATCCTTCAAGCGTGAAGTTAAAATAAAGACATTTTTAGGTCAAAAACACCTAGAGAGAATGCATTGCCAATAGACCTAAAAGCTAAAGGGAGCTCTTGGAGCAGGAAGCACAGCGCCACCACAGGGAAGCGCGGGCGTCAGGGATAAGAGCAGGGCAGAAGGCATGGCGACTGTTTGGCTAAATGCCACAGATTATTCTTCTGTTGAGTTCCTCAAAATACGTTTAATGACTGAAAGTAAAACCATGACATCAACAGATAAGATTTTCCGTGTGTGCAGGTGTGAACCATCAGCAGGGGTTGAAAGAGCTCCGTGGTGGTAAGGCTTCTATCTGCCACGTTAAGGTGGTGAAACGTTGACTCCAGTTAGACTGTGACGGTGATGTATGTAAGTATTATAATCCCTGAAGCAACCACCAGAAAAACTGTAAGAGATGATATAGTGAAAAACAGGTGACAAACTAAAAAATGCTAAACTATTCCAAAGGAAGGAAAGAAAGGGGAACGAAAAATGAAAAACAGAAGGAAAAGAGAAAACAGATAATATTATGTGATAATAAATCAATAAAATGTAAGAAATAAGATAGCAATAAAGTGAAATAAATGTCTGACATACCAAACCCTAAGCGTTTATGCACCTTAACATCAGGGTTCAAATACATGAAGCAAAAGCTGACAAAAATGAAATGATAATTAGTCAAATCCACAATTATACCTGAAGACTTCACTAATCTCTCGTAACTGACAGAAATATTTGACAGAAATCAAGGATGCGGAAAGAAAAAAGCACCGCCAACCAACCTGCCTCAGCTTTACGGGGCGCGCAGCGGCAGCAGAGCCCGTGTTCTGGAGGTGCTCACGGAATACCAGGCGAGACATGGCACGTTCTGGGCTATGAGACAAGTACTAGCAAGCTTAAAGCAGCTGAAATCAGACAGACGATCTTCTCTGATCATAATGGAAAAAGGGAAAAGGAAAATCTCCCAATATCTGAAGAGCGAACAAGCTATTTCTAAATAATCTACGAGCCACAGAAGAAGTCTTAAAGGAGAAGAAAACAGAGCCAAGCTGAATGAACTGAAAATGCGCCCGTCAGAGACCACGGGACTCAGCTACGCAATGTTTAGAGGGGCGTTTAGAGCACTGAATGCACATTTTAGAAAAAAGGTCTGGAATTAATGACAGTATAAACCATAACCATAATGTGCTGAGTCGATCAGTCGTGTCTAACTCTGCGACCCCACGGTCCAGCCAAGCTCCTCTGTCCACGCGATTCTCCAGGCAAGAACACTGGAGTGGGCTACCATGCCCTCCGCCAGGGGATCTTTCCAACTCACGGACTGAACCTGGGTCTTCTGCATTGCAGGTGGATTCTTTACCATGTGAGCCACCAGGGAAACCCACAACAATAAGCTTCCAATTTAAGAAACCAGAAAAAGAGAATAAAAATAAACCGGAGGAGGAGGAGGAGGAGGAGGAAATGACTAATGAAGGCAATGACAGAAACCAGTGAGACTGAAAACAAAAAGTGATCGAGTGAAAGACGTGACACCCAAACCGGGCTCTTTGAAAGGATAAACTGATAAATCTTTAGCAAGACTTATTAAAAACCCCTATCACCATGAGAAATTAAAGAGGGTATGTTACTACTGACCTCACAGACATTTAGATAAAAAAATTCTTACAAAAAAAATCTGTGTGCAATACTCAGTGTCACAGATGCACTAGATCAATTTATGAGAACTGACAAACGACCAAAACGCAGCAAAGATGGACAGACGGCTGGGAGAGCCCTGTGACTGTCGAAGAGCTTGAATCCATAGTTTAGAGTCTTCTGAGCTCATAGGGCCAGATAATTTCACCAGAAAATTCTATCAAACATTTAAAAGAATAGATCAATTCAGCATAATTTTTTCAGAATAATAGAGAAGGGAACAATTCCTAAGGCATTTTATGAGGCTGTAATTATCCAAATACCAAAATCAAAAAGGTAAGCAGAAAGGCACAGATCAAGATCTCTCATGGACATATATGCAAAAATTCTCAACAAGGTACTTGCAAATCAAATCGAGAAATGTATCAAAAATAAGACATTAAAATTCAGTGGAGTTTGTCCTAGGAATGGAAGGCTGATTCAATATTTGAAAAAATTAACCTTTTATAAAGCTACATTAATCAAGGTTGGTGTACTGGTGAGAAAATACATACATCAATGGGAGAGTGCCGGGAGCCAGCGTGAGGAGTTCCGCCCGTGGCAAAGGGCACGAGGAAGGCGGCTTCGGCAGGTTCGAGCCTCAGGAGACCCCCTGTTCCCGAGCGTCTACCCTCAAAACTAGTCTGTTTTATGCTCTCACCCACACCTCTGACTTTACAGGGGGCTCTCCCCTATCACCATTTCTCTCGGAGGAGTTAACTTGCAGCTCCAGTTAATAAAAATTCCTAGGCATGACAAGAGTGTTTCAACTTACAAACTCCTCTGAAGGTTCTCTAGCCTGCCCGAGCGGGTTCGTCCGGCCACATGTGATTGTTTACAGCCTCCCAGCCGTGAGAGGCATGAGATGCTTTAAACTTTCTATATACAGACTCTTTTGAAAAGTTAGAAAATTAGGGCTTTTCTCGCTGTTGAATCAATGATTGTCACCAGGCCTCCATATCCTTAGGCACCTGGGAATATATTAATCAATGTATTTGGAATATAGAAAAGGAAATACAGTAGTTTTTGAGGTTAGCAATACTAGACTTTTTGAGTTAACGAATTTTCTCTTTTGTTATAGATCACTGTTCTTTGTTATAAATCACTGTGTCCTTGCTATGTAAAAATGTAATTTTATCACTATCTTAAGACTAAACAGATCTTAAGGGGAACACTGGTGAAGGGTTTTCATTTGTTGAGCCAATATTTGCTGCTAAATCTCCATATTCCTTGCCCTTATCATGAATATAACTAGCNNTAGGAGAAATAAGTATTAACCTTTAAGATTAATCATGTTAAACCTTAGGCTAAGTAAATTCCTTTCTTGATTGTAATCCACTACACCTTCACCCTATAGGAAAGCAACTTTATTTGGAGGGTGGCGCTTGGTTTAAGAAAAAATCACCCCTGGAAAAAATAAGTTTTCTGGTTAACTGACCGGTATCAGAAAGGGCCATAAAATGTCAGCAGAACTCATGGCCATAAGATGATGTAAAACCCCTAAGACCTTTGTATAATTTTATACGAAGCACCTGATTGTGACAAGGGTCAGGTCTGCTGACCCCCACGTGACTCTGTATTCATCCCTATTAAAGTGTGAAAGTGAAAGTGAAGTCGCTCAGTCAAGTCCAGCTCTTTGCGACCCCATGGACTGTAGCCCACCAGGCTCCTCTGTCCATGGGATTCTCCAGGCAAGAATACTGGAGTGGGTTGCCATTTCCTTCTCCAGGGGATCTTCCCGACCCAGGGATCGAACCCACGTCTCCTGCATTGCAGGCAGATGCTTTAACCTCTGAGCCATCAGGGAAGCCCATATATAAGGAAACCTGAAAAATAAAGAAATTGGATCAGTTTCTGGAAAGACTGATTCCCCCGTGTCATTTCTTTCTTGCTTCTCGTTTTTCTGGCTGAATTCCCATCTGGAATGTGGGTACTCACCAAGCCTGCTAATTTTGCCTGGGCTTCTAAGATTGGACTGGGGAGGCCTCAGTGCCTCCTCTCTTTCGGGAGAACGAAAAGATGCCTGTGGCCTACGTAGGTGGTGATTGGTATTCCATGTAAATCAAGTTATTCAGCCTTTTTTTCTCCACTAATTTTCCTACTACACTATCCATTTCTAATCTCCCTCTATATCTGTAATTAAATAAGTTTTTTCCTAGGACGCCTACTCCGTCTCCCCTTCAAATTACCCTGGATCCACCAGGGCTGGACCCCAGCAGAAGAGAATTAGAAGAACAAAGGCAAGTCCATGGAAAAAGGGTAATTTTTCCAAAAAATGGTGCTTGAACAACTGGACAGCCACATGTAAAATATGAATCTAGACAGACCATGTATCTTCTACAGAAACTGACTCAAAGTGGATCACAGGCCTAAATCTAAGAGGCAAAACTATGAACACCTCCATGAAAGGGGAAAAAGTGGGTAAGTTGAACTTTATCATAATTAGTTTTTGCTCTGTGAAAGATGCCATTAAGATACCTTACAGAAAAGTCACAAGCTGAAATAAAAATTTGCAAGATATATACTTGATAAAGGACTTGTATACAAAATACACAAAGAATTATTAGAAACTCAACAAGAAAATGACCCAATTATAAAGTGGGTAAGAGTTTAACTTGGGCTTTTGCACGAGTGGCGCCAGGGAGTGGGTCTTCTGTCTTGGGAAGACCCCCTGGAGGAGGGCATGGCAACCCACTCCAGGATTCTCGCCTGGAGAATCCCATGCACAGAGAAGCCTTGTGGGCTATACAGTTCATGGGGTTGCAAACAGTCGGACAAGACTGAGCAATTAAGCACAAGAGTTTAACAGACACCTCCTCAACAAAAAAGATATATAGGTGACAAGGAACCATCTGAAAAGATGATGAACATCATTTGTCATTAGGGAGTTATAGGTTAACATAATGAGATACGATTAGATACTATTAGAATGGCTAAACACCAACCAATAAAAAAAAACAAACCCTCAACAGTACTGGCTGCCGGCGAGGATGAGGGATATTCAGTCACTGCTGATGAAAATGCAAAGCAGAACAACTGCTTTGGAAGAAAGTTTGCAGATTTCTTACTTACAAGGCTAAACAGAAGCTTACCACACGAATGAGTGGCTGCACTCCCAGGCATTCAAACTCAACAGACTGGAGAACTTATGTCCACACAAACACCTGCACATGGATGCTTACAGCAGCTTTATCACCTGCTACCAAAAGCTGGGAGCAGCCAAGATGCCCTTTCATAAATGAACAGACTATGGAACACCCACACAGTGGAGTATGACGCAGTCATGTGAATATTGCCCTATCAAGTCACAAAAAGACACGAAAGCATATTAAAGGCACACCACTAAGTGAAAAAAATTTTTTTGAAAAGACTACATGCTGTATGACTCCGACTAGGTGACATTTTGGACATTTTGTAAAAGGAATAACCATACAGACATACATAAAATGTACACAAATTAACAGCAACAAAATATTTAAGAGAATGGAGGATCCCAGGAAAGAATGCAAGTGGTCAGGAGAATCTAACCACACTGCAAGTGTATGCACAACCCTACTGAAGTGTGTGGGAGGAAGAACAGTGACCTAAGCAACTCGGAAGCAAGTGGAGTCTATGAGACTGAGGCGAAAGCAGCTGTACTGTCCGCTGTGCTCTGGGTGACAAGGCTGTTTCCCATGGAGTACAGGGTAAAGACCCCAGTACTGCGGTGCAGTATACTGGGCTCAAATAACTAAGTAAATGGGTGGCAGAAGACGTGAGCCAGTTTTCTCTGATGGAGTGGGAGCATACAGATAAGCAAGGGGAGGAGGCTAGAATGATCCATGAAATAATGGTTTAGAAACCTATGTAGATTTGAGTATGAGCTGATGTTTAGGAGACGTGGGTGGGTTTGATCCCTGGGTGGGGAAGATCCCCTGGAGAAAGGAAAGGCTACCCACTCCAGTATTCTGACCTGGAGAGTTCCATGGACTACAGCCCACGGTGTTGCAAAGAGTCGGACACGACTGAGTGACTTTCACTCTACCTTAATATTGGTAGAGGTCAATGCCAACCTCAACAGTGTTAAATCATAATGATAGTATGGACCCTTGACATGATTTCACGAAAATGGCACTTTACCTCTGTGGTTTTCCTCCTCTAACTCCATAACTCCAGTCAATGATGAGAAAAGCATCATATAAATTCTAATAAAATGACATTCTACAAAATCCCTGTCAGGTACTCTAGAAAACCGCAAAGGTCATCTCAGACAAGGAAAATCTTGAGAAAATGTCAAAGCCAAGAGAAATCTAAGGAGAAATAATGACCAACTCTAATGTGGTATCCTAAATATGCAGTACCCTAAATATGTGGTACCCTAAATATGCGGTATCCTAAATTGGTTCCTGAAATGGAAGGACATTAGGTTAAACCTAAGGAAATTTGAATAAAATATGAACTTTAGTTAAGTAAGATATCGACACTGGTTCATTGACTTAACAAGTGTATCAGTAATACAAGAGGTCAATTATAGGGCAAAATAGATGGGGGTACAAGTGGACTCTCTGTACTAACTCATTTATTATTATTGGTTTTTTTTTTGATAAATGTAAAACTGTTCTAAAAAATAAAGTCTACTTGAAATGAACTAATATGAGCCACCATATTAACAGTCCAATGAAGAAAAAGACATAATAATATTAATCATGGTAGGAAAAATATTTAAGAAGTTTCAATATCCATTCATGATGAAAGCTCTCAGTCACCCTGGAATAACCCAATAAAGGTATGACAAAAAACCCACAGTCAATATCATACTTAACTTAAGAGAAGAATGCTTTTCCCCTCAAGACTGAGAAAGAAGCAAGGATGTCCACTCCTATTCAATATCACAGTGGAAATTTTAGCCATTACAATAAGACAAGAAAATAAATATATTTTGGAAGGAAATAAAACTGTCCCCATTTACAGTCAATGTGATTTGTTTATGGGAAGACACCTAAGAATCTATCAAAACAAACAGACATTCCAACAACAAAACCAGCTTTGAACTAACAGGTGAATACAGCGGTCACCAGGTGCAAGGTCAACACACAAAAGCCAATCACAGTCCTGCTGCTGGTGAAAGCTCCAACCACACTGAAATACTCAGATTTAAATCTAACTGTATACAAGATCTTTATGCTGAAAACTACAAAATGCTGATGTATTGATAGTATTATAAAAGAAAACCTAAATAATTTGAGAGACATACCATGTTCATGGATAGAAAGGCTCAGTATTACAAAGATTTCAGTTCTCCAAAAACTGATCCACTGATTTATTTCGATTCCAGTCAGAATCCCAGGGTTATTTTTTTGAAGATATAGACAAGATGATTCTAAAACTTACGTGGAAAGGCAAAGGAACTTGAACAGTCAAAACATTTTGATAAAGGCAAAAAAAAAAAAAAANNNAAAAAAAAAAAAAAAAGGCTGAGAAATCACCCCAGCAGGTTTTAAGATATACTATTATGCTCTTATAGATCAAGATAATGTGAAATTTATAAAGGGATAAACACAGAGACTTTCAAAAGAGACTAACATATAATGTCCAAATGGTTTATGACAAAGTTGCAAAAGCATTTCAATGGAAAAAGGGTATTACTTTCAAAAAGTGGTGATGGAAAACTTGATATCTAGATGCAAAACACTCAACTCTGACCTAAATCTCATACCTTTTAAAAATTAATTTAAAATAAATCATTTAAATAAAACTTTCAATTAAGAAAATTTTAGAGTAGAGGAGAAAACCTCTGTGACCCAAAGTTAGGCAAACAGTTCTCAGATGTTTCATCAAAAACACAATCCATAAATTAAAAAGTAAACTGGACTTCATCAAAATGAAAACAAAACAAAACAAAACTGGTCTGTAAAAGTTAAGTGTTAAGAGATATAAGACAGGTTGGAGCCTGGGAGAAAATATTTGGAAATATATCCAATAAAGGACTTATATTCAGAATATATACAAAAACATTTAAATTCAACAGTTAGAAAACAAACAACCTCATTAAAAAGAAGGGCAAAAGACTTGAATTGACAGTTCATCAAAGGAGGATATGGTGTGGTAAATAAGCACATGAAAAGATGTTCAACATAATTGTTAGAGAAATGCAAATTAAAATCATGATGAGATAGCATTCCACACCTATTAGAATGGCTATAATAAACACATGAAGATAACACCTATACTGTGGAACACAATTAAGAGGAGTAGACTACAGATACATAAAGCAAGTTGGGCGACTCTCAGAGGCATTAAACTGTTCACAGAAACCAGGCTCAAAAGACGCTGTCTGAGCCCATTTCTATGGCACCCTCAGTGCTGCAAGCCTGGGGACTGCAGAGTGGAGCCGGCCAAGCGTCGGGGGGCAGCTGTGCCTGCGAACGGGAAGCAGCGGGGAGCTTAGGGTGATGGGGCTCGCGTGTCCTGCTCATGACAGCAATTACAGAAATTACACATGTATTGAAATCCACAGCACTGCAAACCTCTGAATTCAGTTCTACCACATTTCTGAAAAGACAAGATCGAAGGAAACACATTTTCTAGACACCTTTTCTTTAACCAAAGAAGAGTTTCTTCCTAAAGGTCAAGATATCTACTTAAACTGGAGTCTAGGTCCCATTCTCTGCCAAGTCTTTCTCCTCTACAAGTTCGCCCTCAACATTAATAATACAGTCATCACGGTGGGCCCTCCACTCAACACAGCTCAGTGCAAGGGCCTGCCCGAGGGGTCCACACCTCCACAGAGAGCTCTGGGGCTGACCCAGAGGAGGCATCCAGGGAGTGTCCACGGATGAATGGAGTGGGCCTGGTCTTCCCTGAGTCTACCGGAGGGCGGCTAGTGCTGGGGGGAGCAAGCAGCACCGTTTACCCCGAGAGCTACCTCAAGCTGCCAAGCCCGACTTGGGCGACAGAGCAGCTGGCAGAGGCAGGCACAGCCCCGGGCCGAGAGCAAGCAGCTGGACTCGGGCACAGCTGGGGATGCGGCCCCGTCAAGGGAGCACAGTCTCAACGCGAGTACCGAGAACAGCCGGGCAGAGGGGCGCTGCGGCCCCACCAGCTCTCAGACACGCTTAGGATGAACAGCCGCTGCTGCAGCAGCCTTCGCTCCAGCCTCCCCACAGGGAAGCGGTCAGCGCCCAGCACAGTGAGGGCACGAGGGGGCCTGGAGCCACACCCTGCAGGCAGAGCGCCAGCAGCCCAGCGGAGGGCCTCTGGAGGGGCCAGAGCAGATCACCCGGCTCCTAATGGGGCTCGGCCAGGGCCGCGCACGCCGAGGGGCCTCCGTATCTACAAACGCGAAGGAGTCCCCTGACGCTGGCCCTCCAGAGCACCAGCCTCACCTCTATCAGCCACAGCTGTTTCTGACATCAGGCCTGGATGACTTGTAAACACTCTCTTCTTTCCATGTGCTGCAATACATGTGTATTTCATTTCAAATGAAATGTAACACTGCTTAAGGGAAAATAACTGCATTTATTTCAGTTATTTCCAGGAGTCATGTATGGATTGAGAGTTGGGACTATAAAGAAAGCTGAGCACCAAAGAATTGATGCTTTTGAACTGTGGCATTGGAGAAGACTCTTGAGAGTCCCTTTGACTGCAAGGGGATACAACCAGTCCATTCTAAAGGAAATCAGTCCTGAATATTCATTAGAAGGAATGATGCTGAAGCTGAAACTCCAATCCTTCAGCCACCTGATATGAAGAGCTGACTCGTTTGAAAGTCCCTGATGCTGGGAAAGACTGAGGGCAGGAGAAGGGGACGACAGAAGATGAGATGGCTGGATGGCATCACCGACTCGATGGACATGGGTTTGGGTAGACTCTGGCAGTTGGTGATGGACAGGGAGACCTGGAATGCTGCGGTTCATGGGGTCGCAGAGTCGGACACGACTGAGCGACTGAACTGAACTGACTCAGTTATGTCAGCTATGACCTCTACAACCCTATCAGCAGCAGAGAAAAAGAAAAGAATAAACAAGCTTATAGGTCACCTCAAAGGTTCAGGAATCAACATGGAATTTTCATTTTAGCACATGCCTAACCAAGTCAGACTACATGAACTAAATACGCCTACTTGAGAGTGACAGCCTGGTGCACGGGGGTAGGGGGTGTGTGAGTGTCCTAATGGGGGATGGCACACACCGTGAAGCCTGTGACGGTCTGCTGTGGAACTGGGAGCAGGGTCTGGAGTGACACAGTGCCAGGGACAAAGACACACCTCTGCCAGCCAGTATCTCTGGGCTGGGCTGGTCAGGACAGTGAAACACTCCATCTGGAAAACCTAAGGGACGTTCCCGGCTTGTGAAGAGGGCTGCCTTGTGGTAGCCATGGGGGACAGCCCTAAGCCAGCCTTTCTCTCTAACATACGACAAAGACAGGCTGCAGAAAACTGTGGCATTGGATGGTGGTCAGCAAGCAGGGAGATGGGAGGGAAATGCTGGGGCACAACTGCTGAGGGCCTGGTTTTGAAGAGTGGGTATGTTTCCTGGAAGGAGTGGGGCTGCCTCAATAGAAGGGACTCCCAGTGGGATCTGGGGCAGGCAGCTGATGTGGTCTCCTGCAAGAGCCCGACCTGGGGCTCCCTTTTCCAGGTGAAGGAATGGGCCTCTGGGCTCCCAGTGGGGACCCTGTGGTCCCCAGCACTGCTGAGAGCCCAGATTACAGGTGTGGAGGGAGTTTCTGTCCTGTGGGTGAGCCTGGAGTAACTGTCCAGCTAAGGGCGGGCCTACCGAAACCGTGCACAAAGGCGGTCAGAGCCTGTGGTCTGCCGGCACTCAAGGGAAGAGGAGCCCGGCTCATCTGGAGAGAGCACAGCGCCTCTGCTGCTCCAGGAACACAGAAAAAAATGAAAAAAAAAAAAAAGTCAGGAACACACAACACCAATCTTATGACTCCTTAGAGAGACAACGGGGGCACCCCAGGTGGCACAAGTGGTAAAGAGCCTGCTGCCAGTGCAGGAGATGTAAGAGACGGGTCAGTCCCTGGACTGGAAGATCCCTGGAGGATGGCATGCTGCCCACACCTGCCTGGAAAATCCCACGGACAGAGGAGCCTGGCGGGCTACAGTCCACGGGGTCAGAAAGAGTTGGACACACCTGAAGAACCCGAGCATGCGTGCAGAGAGAGACAGTGGGCAACTTTCAGGAACAATAAATGTTTCTTATTCTTAGAACAGTGGTCCTCACAGTCCAGTCTGGGGAGCTTCGGGGTCCCAGAGACCCAGTTAGGAGGACTGTGAGGTGAACAGTATTATCAGAGTAACACTGAGGTGCTATCTGCCTTTTAAATTTTCATTCTCCCTCAAGTACATAGAAGAGCTTCCCATAAGCCACCTGATGTGTGATCAACAGATTATGTGCAGGAGCGGCTCTGAGAGTCCGCCTACCTTCCACCAAGGCAAGAATTAGAGAGGCTGGCAAAGTGCAGAGCAGCGGCCCTCTTCTGTGTGTTTTTGATCTTGGAAAATAGTTATTTTCACATGAATATATTAGTTTTGATAATACACAGTGAATTTATTATTACTTTAGAATAAATTGGCTTCCCTTGTGGCTCAGCTGGTAAAGAATCTGCCTGCAATGGAAATCTGGGTTCGATCCCTGGGTTGGGAAGATCCCCTGGAGAAGGAAAAGGCTACCCACTCCAGTATTCTGGCCTGGAAAATTCCATGGAGTGTATAGCCCATGGGATCGCAAGGAGTCGGACACGACTAAGCGACTTTCACTTCACTTAGAATAAATTAATACACTAAAAAACTCTCAGGTTTAATTTTCAACATGGTCAATGTACATAAATAAAATGCTGGTAATCCAAAGCTCTCTGAGGTCCTCAGCAGTTCCAAGGAAGACAGAAGGGTCCAGAGGACAGACGACCTCCATGAAGGGTTAGGGCGGCCCCTCCCTGTCCACGCCTGGCCAGAGGAGCAGGGCCTGGCTGGCCCGGAGCGCATCAGAACACAGTCTTCGAGCTCATCTCGCAGGTGGATTGGACTGTGTCAGCCCTCGGAAACGAGCCTTGGCCTCACCCGCTGCGGGGAGACGATGCTCTTACCTGGCGAGGCTGGAGCAGGTGAGGCGGGCTCAACAGCCTCGCGGCTGCACCTGGGCATATTGTATTTGTATTCACCTTCCCAATAATTAGAGCTCCCGAAACTTATTTAACAAAAGAATTATGCCTAAGACTTAAAGCTCAAACTTAAGGAAGCCTACAGAGAAATGATTAAACTGTGAATGTCCTGGTATGAATGTGAATAATTATACATTAACACCCTTTACCATTCAAATAATTGTCATTCAGCTCAAACCTGGATAACTGACTTTTGAACAGGTGTTAGCAGTTTCTGAACACTATAGGAAATACAGAGAAAGGCCGTTTAAAAAAAAAAAAAAAGGGAAGGGAGAGGGAGGGAAGGGGTTGACGTGTTCCTGAGGGTCCCTGTGAAAAAGGTGTGGGCATCAAGCCTGAGCCTGTGGTCCTGCTTCCCTTCGACCTCCAGCCCTGAGCGCCTCCTCTCCCAGCGTGCTGCCTCTCTCCAGGCCCCATCTCAGGGCCTTTCTTTCTCCTGTTCCCCTCAGAAATACTCCAGACTTTCTCAGCTGATCGCCTGAACCAGCCTGGCCCACGGGAGTCAGGGCTGCCCCCGGCCACAATCTTGTCATCCAAACAACAGAGAGATAGGTGTTCAGGTTTAAGATGACACAGCGCCTTCCACGCGGGTGTCCCTCTGTGCGCCCACAGTGGTGATGAGAGGCCTCCCTCGAACCTCGCCTTCTTTCTGTGGTTTCGGTCCAGCGGTATTAAAGGGACCAGCTGCTAGTGACTTTCAGATCCCTGCCATTTCAGGCTACAGGCCCCACCGGCCTATAAAGCCATGTCAGCATGGGTGCACTATCCCACCCCTCTCCAGCCCAGCTCCACAACACCCGTGTGCTCCTCTAGAAGCTTTTGAAGCCACCTGCTAGCCCTCTGTAGCATCCAGCTGCATCAACAGATACCTCGCTGCTCCTGCAAGTCTAAAAGGGAGCACGGCCCCAGCACCCTGGGCCCAGTATGAGAGGTTCCAGTTGGTGTCACATGACTGGGAACATGGGCAAATCTAAAGCAGGCGTGTGGGGCAGTGAGTCTGAAAGATCCCCACCCATGTGGCTTCTTGAGCTTGTCTAAAACAGCCCTGAGGTCTGTTAAATAATTTTAGCTAACTTTTGATGACCAACCCAACAGAAAGAAGCTAAGCCCTTAATTTCTTAATGAATTATTCTTTACCGTGGGACAGGGATTACGCCATGGAGAAGGCATATCATTACTGACAGAGCTGTCAGAAGGACAGGCAAAAGGAAAACTGGCAAGCTTTAATTTCTCTGCAGAGAAATGAGGGGCTCTTTGGGGATTAATCTCAGTATCAACATTGAGCCTTTGCCGCAGGGCAGCTGAAGAATTCAAAAGAAGTTGTGACTGAATTCTGAGTGATGGAATCCAGCTCCAATTGTGCAGCTGACTTTGGTTTCTCACCTATTCAAATGAGGACGAGGCAGTGCAGGTGTGGGTGAAGGGGGTACTGTGTGCCCTCAAAGGGTGGGTGGCAGGGAAGGTGGGAGGAGGGCCTCCCAGGGCACCCCTCCATGAACATGCAGGGAGTTCCCCTGGGGGGGGCAGGGAGGCGGAGGACGTCACCACTGCAGCCCAGCCAGGGGGTCCTGGTCCCTTCCTCTCCTTTCGAGGACCAGGGCTGAGAGCCGAGACGGGCTGCTGTGGGCAGGCGGCAACCCCATAAGGTCACGCTACGGTCCTCCAGCAGTTTATACTTCCCCGAAAGGGCAGTCCTTGAACCTGTGCAAAGGCCTGAGGACATGGTCCCCAAGTTCTGAGCAGGTGAGAGACCAAAGCAGGATAAGCCCCCTACTGTTTCCCAACCATGGGCTTCTCTGCGAAGTCTGAGGCTTCAGGTCCTCCCCACGTGACCTCTCCAAAGGGCTGCCTGAATGTCTTGATGACACAGCAGGTGGCTTCTCTCAGAAGAAGTGACCGGAGGGCCCTTCCCTGCCTCGGGAGCCACGCCATCACTCCTGCCACATCCTGTGGGCCCTTCGGGGCCAGCCTGACTCAGCTGGGGTGGGAACAAGAGCATGGACACCAGAGGCGAGGGCCATCAAGGACACACTGCAGAGCCACCCCATGTCTGTTCCAGACAGGATCACGGGCTTTCAGAACTCAGCAGGGAGCCCTGGGCGGACCAAAAGCCACGACTGCATTATGACTCTTAGCTGACTATGGCAACAAGGTGGTATATCACAGCAATTCTAAAGTCAGCCCTGGCCTCCCAGATTCTCAAAGTGAACATCAGTTATCTCAGGCTGGGAAACTGGACTCTAAACACAGAAACAAAATCTACAGTCATAGAAAGCACCTCACTACATATTCTCCCAAGTCCCATGATCCCCTTAAACATGACTTTCAGTTCAGTTCAGTCGCTCAGTCGTGACCGACTCTTTGCGAACCCATGAATCGCAGCACGCCAGGCCTCCCTGTCCATCACCAACTCCCAGAGTTCACTCAAACTCACGTCCATCGAGTCAGTGATGCCATCCAGCCATCTCATCCTTGGTCGTCCCCTTTTCCTCCTGCCCCCAATCCCTCCCAGCATCAGAGTCTTTTCCAATGAGTCAGCTCTGCATGAGGTCCTTCAAATTTAGCAACTGAATTCTGAGTCTTCCTTTATGAGGCAGGGGTGAGGCAAGGAGAGTTTTTCCACTTGAAATCATGCAGAAACAAAATTAAAAATGTTTGAGTTTGGATTTGCAGTATCAGGTGCGCACCTCCCCACTAAAACTTTAAGTAGTTGAGTCCCATACGTTATTATCAGGGGCCCAAATTCTTCCAGATGTTTCCATGAAAAAATGCTGATAACCCAGACTCCATGGAGTGGTCAACAAATAAAGGCTGGCTTCAAACCGGGTCCTGTTCCACAGCAGCAGGCAGTGACCCGAGTCCCTGCCCGTGGCTGTCTGCGGCCACACACCAAGACTGCCTTCCAGACAAAGGGCTCCCTGGTGCTGGAGAAGCACTCTCTGCAAAGGCTGCCCACCCTGCTGGGCCAACACCACACTCAGGAGAAGGCGGGGAAATGACACGGGGATTTCAGGTCTAGGAACATTGCTTGTTTGACACTCAGATTGACGAGCCTCCAACATCAGTGGCAGACTGGGGAAATATTAATTGATTAAATGAAGTCCTCTGTAATTAGATCACTTGCCTCAGTCATTCAACCCATGGCTACTGACACAGAATATACGTGTAGCAAGTATTCTTTTACTCCAAGACTTTGCAATTCATGTCTTAATGACGTATTTTACTTTTGATAAAGTCTACTTCATTGTTATTTTCTATCATGAGTTTGTATTTCAGGATTGTGTGAATATTTTTTTAGTAACATGAAGATATTCTCCATGTTTTCTTCTAAATAAAAGCTTTAGAGTTTCTGTTTTATGTTATGTACATGATACATCTCAAATTAATTTTCAGGTACAGTGTGAACTAGGGGTCAAGGCAACTTTGCGTGAATGTATGTGTGTGTGTGTGAGAGAGAGAGAGAGAGCGCGCCAGTTGTTCAAGCACTGTTTGTTGAAAGGTTCCGCTCCTCATCCGTTTGGAGCCCTTCTCAAGGATGCAGCGCCTGCAGAAGGTGGATCTTGAGCGTGTTCTGTCGCTCTAAGTGCTCAAGGCTTACAGAAGATCTGTCTTTAAGTCTTAAAATCAGGTAATTAAGTCCTACAATTTTTATTCTTTTTCACAGCTGCTTTAGATATTCCAGCCTCTTTGCATTTTCATATAAATTTAGAATCAGCTGGGAACTTAAGGACTCAGGGGCTGAGCACGGAGAGCCCGCCTCTTGGCGATGCTGGCTTCTCCAGTGACCAAGGTCTGTGCACTTCTTTGTGGCTGTTGCTCAGTCGCTCAGTCGTGTTCTACTCTTTGCAGCCCCATGGACTGTGTTCCACCAGGCTCCTCTGTTCTCCACTATCTCCTGGAGTTTGCTCCAATTCCTGTCCACTGAGGCAGTTTCCTTAGGTCCTCTTTAATTTTGCTCAATCATGCGTTATATTGTCCAGTGGAGAGGTCTGTATCCTTTTACTAAAGCTAATCTTAAATATACTTTGGATACTACTTGAAAACTCAGTGTTTTAAATTCTTAATTTTATTACATAAAACAATTAATTCTTATATATTAAAACTATATCCTCAACCTTGTTAGATTTACTTCATTTTAATAGATATTCAAAATTCTATGAGATATTCTATGTAAATGACTGCTGTTATTTAGTCGATAAATTGTGTTTTGTGACCTTATGGACTGTAGCCCACCCGGCTCCTCTGTCCATCAAATTTCCTAGGCAAGAAGCCTAAGTGGGTTGCCATTTCCTTCTCCAGGGTATCTTCCTGACCCAGGAACTGAACCCACGTCTCCTGGATTGGCAGGCAGGTCCTTAACTACTGAGCCACCAAGGAAGCCCA
This sequence comes from Procapra przewalskii, assembly GCA_006410515.1. Lineage (NCBI taxonomy): Eukaryota > Metazoa > Chordata > Mammalia > Artiodactyla > Bovidae > Procapra > Procapra przewalskii. The sequence continues at coordinate 915,309 of SJYF01001869.1, read as the reverse complement.
TGTAAATGATTCCATGAACTGAAAACAGTGCCCTTCTAACATGTGTGCTTTTGTTTCTCTTACATCTTTGCACAGAACTCTGTCCTTTGAAATTATCTGTTTATTGTAGAAAATATATAGTGAGTCTGTTTTTTTAAAATCCAGTCTGTTTATCTATGCTTTTTTATTTGAGCCTTAACGCCATTTAAAGTACCTTATCACTATGTCTGGACTTGAATCTGTCTAGTACCAACTTGCTGTTGGTCCCAGCTGTTTTCTGTTCTTCTTTCCCGGTTTTTTCTGCCTTCTTTTAGATCACTTTAAAAATTAGCTATTTTACCTTCTATACTGACCTATGAACTATTCATTTTGGTTTTATATTTTAGTAGCATTGTAGGATTTATAATATGCTTCTTTAATATATCAAACCCTTCTTTCAATTAATATGATACTTGCTCACCATTATCTAAGAACTGATAGCAGAATATTTCCATTTCCCCAGTCCAACCTTTTGTTACTTACTTCTATATTATAAAATGCCAAATTTATTATTTATATGCTGAACAGTTAATCATTTTTTACTGAAAATCAATAAACATGAACTTTCCCCCCCTTAACTCTCCCATGTATTTCCATTTCCAGTGCTGTTTACCCTCCTTGGACTCATTCAGCCTCAGTTCCCAGTAGCCCCAGGCCAACCCCATGTGGTTCCCCCCACAGAGAATGGCACTCCTCACATACAACAGCATTCTACAACCAACTCTTGCAGAAATTCTGTGTAGCTCCCCTTTCTCCAGGACTCTGCCCATACCTCCGGCCACCTGGACACAGGTACTAAAGCACTTGTAACATCATTAGTTTGAAAGGCAAAGAACGAGGAGAACCCCAATGCCTAGTGACAGAGGACAGGAAAAAATTACAGCATGCCCGTAAGATGAGATTCTCTATATTTGTCATAATTAGCAAAGTATCTCTTCAGGATTTAAAACAGATGAGTTTCACAGAAACGCTGAATGAAAGAAGCAAGTCACAGTACTATCTCATCCATATAAAAAGTGCCAACCATGGAGTTGGGCTGGGGGAAGGCCGACATGGCTGGCAGGACACACGGGACTGAGCGGTGCTGGCCGTGCTCCACCCTCAACCCGGGTGTACACGTCTTCCCCCTTTCGTTTATGCCTTACACATCCTTCATGAGTGTGCTTTTGTCTGATGTGGCTATTTCATAAAGAAAAGAAAAGTCCAACCTGTCAGTAACGCACTCGACAGTTATTCTTAATGAAACTCTTGAAACTGCTCCTTTCCTTCATATGATAAAAAAGATTCAAAAGGAATTTATTTACATAAGTTTTTTGCTTTCCCCCCGAAATTTAACTGTTAAAATAAGAGAGGGAAGATGATGATATTGCCAAGCATCTGGATTCTGAGCTCTCGGAGCCCTGCCTGTGTTCCAGAGGAGCCTCTCCCACCCCAGTCCCTCCTCCCCAAGGCCTGGGTAATATTTTTCATAGCAATTACATCACTCCCTGATGGACTAGGGGTAAGTGTGTGTGTATATATATACTAGTATATACTTATAAACACATACATATGTCCTACTAAAATACAAGCTCGTAAGGCCCAGAACTTCATTTAGTTTGTAAGCTCCAAGAACAAAAAGAGGGCTTCGCTTACAGCTGAATAAATAACTGCTGAATGACCGATCACCTGAGCTCCCTTCTCCATGGTCTGGCCGAGGGCTCTGCCAGAGACGGGCACTGTGTGCCCACTGACCAGTGGAGGACGGGCTAACAGGGAGGCCTGGAGTCCTGCCCTTGCAACTCCTTCACTCTGAAGAGGGCGACAACTCTCTAAGTCTGGGGAAGGCATTCAATAAATACGTCAAACTGAATGGCATCTGACCCTGAGGCACGTAAGAAAGGAGCCGCTGTTAAGAATCACTCGAGGGCCAAGTCCAGGCAGTGGGAAGTGGTCGTCCTGATGCTTCCCACGCTTCCTTCCACGCTCTCTTGGGAGGAAAGGGCCACGGCACGCTGTCTAGGGTGGCGGGCCGAGCAGCCGCCAGAGAGCCTGCCACACGTGCGGGGGAGAGACCACGGCGGGGCTGGGCGGCGCGGGCCTGGCTCCACCTGTACAGCCGCTTGCCGCCGGGCCGCGCCCACTCGACCTGCGTGCTGGGCTGCTTGGGAACGGTACCCTGGCTGCTGCTCCCACCTGGAGCCACGCTCCGCTCTTGAGCAAGCGCTGGGTGCTGGCAGCCTGGGTCGTCTCGGGGAGCAGGGCTCCTGGATTCGAAACGCTGCACCTGGATCAGAGCCCAGGGCTCCCCCAGCATGTGCAGCAGATGAAGCAGAAGAGCCTGCTCACGGAGACCACGCACAAGCTGGGAAGGACCAGACGTCCGTGCCTGAGAAGCAAGGCATCATCTCAGAGGCCCGACCACGGGCAGCTGCCCCGCCCTCAGGGTGGAGCGGTCCCAGCCTGGGCAGCCCAGGCCCGTGCCCATGGGGGCTCTGCAGGGCGGTCAGACGGTGGGGGGATACTCTTCCCAGCTCTCCAGGGGTATCCCTCTGGCTCTCCCTGGCTCCAGGCCTGCAGACCACCATCCTCCACACTGACAACACAACTTCTATTAACGCTACTGGGACCATGGATAACGTTTAAATGCATTAGCTTCAACCCAGACACACCAGACCTCTAATGAAACCTTAAACACGAGTCCTGTATTCTAGAAAAGCAAACACATCAGGTGGAGAGTTGGGGCCCCTGGCCAGGTGTGAACACCAAGAGGCCTCGGGAGCTGCGTGCAGGTCCAAGGCGCGGGCTGTGACGAACATCAAAAGGTGTTAATGGTTTCAATATTTATCTGCTGCAGGGAAGCACTCTAAAAAGGAGACAGGAAAAAAAATTCTGCTAATGGCTGTGTCTTTGCCATTAAAATGAAAAGCTTAATGCATCTTATAATCAGAGGACAATTTGCAAATCATTAAGAGAAATGTAAAATTCCATTAAAATACAAATCAAGAGACTCTCCCTGGACTAATAATCTTTTTGATATTATTTTGCATTTCACTATTTCTGTTCCAATACCCAGGCCCCACAAATGATCGGTTCCTGAACATGCTCTTTACCACAGCCTACTTCTTTAACGAGAAACCGAGAGAAGGGCAATCTGCTATTCAGAGCAGGTGCTAATGAAGAATTCCATATATTCTGAAATTTAATTAAAACCCCAAAGATTTCAAATTAGATGCAATTTGAAATGCCTGGGGCAGAAAGACATGCACTTGCGTGGCGAGGGCGCCACACTGGAAGTTGGCACCGTAATTGGTCTTGATGTGTTTCTGTGTTGCCGGGCTGAAGCACAGAACTCATAACCATATAAAAATTCTCTGTAGATTACCTGCTCATTGAAAATGCCATCACTCAGGTAGTTCTCTACTAAATTACCATGCTACTAAAATGCACAAAGTGATTCGGAGAGTAGAGTGGCACAGCTGGCCGACGCTGCCGATGAGTTATGCATGCGTCAATGCGGCCTTTTTTCTTAGTAAAATATGCTCAGTTGAATATTAAAATATAATTGGCATTCAACCTAAGTAGCTTAAACCATTTTGTTATCTTCTTTTAAACCGATTTGGCTCCTCCACAGTTATTTTCAAGGATGCGATTCACAAACTAATGATACCATCATATTCTGCGAGATTTGTGCTGTTTTACATTAGTCATAAATAGGTGCAGTTTCTACATCCTGCTAGGGATGGTCTTTAATATTAGCTGCTCTTGAACATCAAAGGCCCAATTCTTGAGGAAAAAAGGGGGGGATATGCCATTTATGTTGGTTCTTGCATATTTTATTCTACAAAGAGGAAGAGACGCGGACACTGAGGAAAGCACACGTCCTGGCCGAGTGGCAAGCCCTGGGTCTCCCTCCCTCCCTGGGTCAGAGGACTGGCTCAAAGCGGGGGCCGCTGCTGGACCTTGTGGCCCCACTGAGGGTGGCTGTGTTTCTAGAAAGTGCAACAATGCCCCCTGCCCCTAAATCCGGGTGGTCCTTTACCCAGTGTGCCTGTGCTGTGGTAAGCACACGGCGCAAGGAAGAGAGGAAGGAGGAGCTGCCGTCGTCACAGGGATTCTGTACAGGGTGACGCTGGCCGAGGGCAGGGCTCAGCAGGGCTGCTGCTTCCTGGCACTTAGAGGGCAAGGAAATGTCTGAATATAGCTCAGAGACATGCAGAAGAGCTAAACACACTTCTGCTACTTCATTCTTTAGTTTCAGAAGCACTTTGTTACATGGCCTTAAAACTTCACATGACGCCCTGGTAGCAGAGCCTCCAGAAGGTCTGTCCTGCCTGGAGAGTCCCACCCATCAAGGTCATGAAAGCCCCATCTCAGAGAGACGGTTCTTTTCCAGGAGATACCTTACTTTTCCATTAGGATGGAAACATGACCTTCAAAATGGGACCACTATGCTCTTAAGTCCTGTACTATGAGTCATCTTGGTTGGCTGGGCGGCATCATTGACTCAATGGACAGGAATTTGAGCAAGCTCTGGGAGCTGGTGATGGACAGGGAGGCCTGGCCTGCTGCAGTCCATGGGGTCGCAAGGAGTGGAACACGACTGAGTGATTGAGATGAACTGAGTCATCTTGAACATAAGGGTTGCAAGTAAACCTGAGAGAGAGCGCGTTTAAATTAAGGAACAGTTTGTACACTTTTGGATCCTACAAATAGCTAGACGGCATCACTGCCATCAGTTTTATATCAATACTTGTACATTTAACGTCGGTACCTTACAGTCTAGTTTTATATAGTGTTTTACTAAAACACCATTTTCTCTATAAACCCAGGTGTTAGAAATGATTCTATTTATTATTGCTAGCATGATATCAAGACACGTTAATGTTGTCTGTAAATGTGACCAGACATCTTCTTATGACAACAAAATACTAAACATCCTCTTTGGAAGAACACATAAGGAAAGGTCGGTTTGTCACATTAAAATACAGGCTTGTTAGACGATTCTTAATTTTTAAAGCTCATTTCAAATGAAAATTATTGAAGAAAGTGACAATGTAACTCACTTCTCCCAGCAGAAAGAAACTTGATTCTCTATTCCTTTTTTCGAGATGAAACACACCCAAGTCCAACACAGGACCTTGTAGGTAATGTCTTTCTAAACGCGTGAATGTACTTAGGGTGACTCATTTTTAATCGGAACCTTCACTGGTAGGATGTTTAATTACTATGCCAGAGATAAGTCATACTTTAATGTTAATATTTTCTCATAAAGGCAATACTTGTAATGATTTCAATTTTAAGTACTATTTATTTGTAATAGAGACCTCATTGTACCCTACAAGGTTTGAAAGTAGCTGACTTTCAAACCAACTTTCTGGTTATCTTTGAGCTTGGTTAAATTATACTGTGTGACCCTGTAGCCTTGAGTGACGGCATTCTCAGTTCAATTTTTTTGGCCCGATTTATGGAAACCTTAGGGAACGTGGATCTGACCACCTCTTAGATTTAGGAGGAAATGTCCCCTGAGCTAGGCCTCCCAGGAGCCCCTGGTAATTACTGCTTAGTCAGAGGGCTCTTTGCGCAGGGACCCCAGGCCCTCGTGCGGAGCCCAGCGGGCTGTGGGGGTACCCAAACCAACACAGGAAAGGGCGAACACTGCACCCTGCTTTCTCCCCAGGGCAAGTGAGCATGGACACCTCACTGCAGTGGCAGCCTCAGGTCAGCTTCCAGAGCCTGAAGACCCTCGCGCCCCTTTCTTGGCCACGCCCACTGCTCAGAGAGCTCCACGAGAAGCTGCAGCTTCGGCTGTCTGCCTGCTCTAGAGGAGGGCAAGGTCTCCAGACGCCTCCTAGAGGCTCTGCTTGCCGCTGCTAGGGCTCTACCCCAGGGCTTCCTGGCAAGGCTCCTGGGGGCATCACCTGGTTGTCCGTCCATACCCGCAAACAGACGTTCAGACGGGCAGCCTATCTTGCCTAGTCTTTCCCATCAACTGTTAAGGCTACGTGGGACCCCCTGCCTTGTCACCTGGCTGTGAGCAAAGCCCTGGAAGCAGGGAGATGCATACAAAGCCTAGAACTTACTGAAGCTGTGGATTCAGTTCAGTTGCTCAGTCGTGTCTGACTCTTTGCGACCCCATGGACTGCAGCATGCCAGGCTTCACGTTGTCGATTACAACAGCAAAATCGCTTAAGAAGGCACAGTTATGTCTCAAGCAAAACCATTATTAAATAGGAATATTAACCTTAGTACAGGGTGAAACACACAGTTAAAGCACTTAGAATTAGATCCCTTTTAATAAATTCTTTAAAAGCAGTAATTCTCAAAATGCAGCATATGTAATTTGCCTCTTGTAAGATTTTAATGTGGTTGGGGAGGGGGTGAGAAGTATAGATGCTGCAGACACGGTACTGTTAACAGGCTTTCTAGAGCATTCTGTCACACACACTCTCAGGAAAAGGGAGGGCCTCAGCTAGGAGAGTAACCTGGAGAACTTGTTTGCTTGAATCAGTCCTAGCGGAAACTGTAAAAACGCTGCTAGCTCAAAGATGTGGTCACAGAACAAAGAATAAGCAAGTACTAACGACAGCTGCCAGGCAGGAAACTGCGTGAAAATGGATGTGAAAAGTAACAACCCTGAGACACGAGAACCTCGGGCTCCTGCGATACGCACCAACTCACCAACTCGCCAGAAGGGACTTGGTCAGTGGAGACAAGACGCTCCTGCTGAAGGGCACGGACTTCCCTGAGCCGGCCTGGCCAGCCTCATAGGGTCCACAGTCTCAAACGATGCTCCTTCGGCCTCGGCTGGGAGCCCCCAACGCAGGACACAGAATTCTGGGGATCTTCTGCTCCTCTAAAGGGCTGAAAGTGATGCAATATTCCAACAAGGGTGGGGGCCAGGCAGGCAGGAGAGGCTGGCCCACGGGTGAGGACTCCCTCTGGCCTACGAGTCGGCTGTAGGCTCTTCTGAAGGCTGGACGGAGGGCCTCCCAGAAAACGCAGGGCTCTCCTCCGAGCAGGGAGGGGTCCCTGGGGTGGTTAAGGGAGCCCTGGAGCGTCACAGCAAACTCGCTGATGAGGAAGGCAGCCTGCTCCCCACCCCTGTGCCCCAGGACTCCCCCTACACCCATACCCTCTTCACTGAGCCCCGCCCTGCTATATTCAGACACTTCCCCTTTTTTCTTCCCAGGGTCCTGAACCGCAACAGCACGCTGGGTGTTACATTCCACGAAAGAGGAGATGGGCTGCTCCTGGCAGCGGCCTCTGGTCTTCGTCCGAGACCTCAGGTCCCCTTCCCAGCACCCTGGGCTCCACGGCTAACCACCCCTCCCGGGCTTTTCATGCGGTCTTTCCATTTCACCTCTTCAGCCTCAGACGTTGAAGGCCACAGACCCAGATTTCCAAGTCTGTCAGTCCTGAAGAGTGCTCAGCAGCTCGAGGGTTGAGAGAAGTACATTCTCAGCAGCTGTTTCCTTCCCACCGAGGTGCAAGGGTTCACTTGTTCTAATCAATAGATAGGCCTTGGAAGGAGCCCCACCAGGTAACATCTCAGGAAGGTCAACAATTGTTAGAATCCCTCACTTAGAACATGGGAGAACAGTGATGGCTACCAACCAGAACCTGTAAAGCATCTCCTGTTATAGCTATTTTCTCTTTAAATCAGTAATTCTTTTTTTTCTTTAATTCAGGGAAAATATCAGTACAAGCGGCCCGTGAGCACAAAGGTGCCTCTTGCCATGGCTCCGGAAGGGACAGGGAGAACAGCCTCCCTTCCCCACCACACAGCCCCCGAGGGCGCCCTGGGCTGGCCCCAGGGTGTGAGGAGTGACAGGGCACCACAGCAGGCCCCGGGACCCCAGACGGAGGGGACTCAGGGGGCTACACGCAGGACACTGCGGGGAAAGCAGGCTGCGGGATCCCGGATGGAGGAGGCCCAGGGGGCCACACGCAGGGAAACGGACTCATTCTCCCCAAAAGGGCCTTTCCCCTGACAGACAGGTAGAGTTGTTAAGGACCATTCTGAATCAGGGTTCACAAGAGACACAGAAGTACAAGAATCCTTTTAGAGGCTTGGTAGCAGAAGTTGCAAAGAAACTTCCCTCTAGGCAGCAGGTTTAAAAAACGCAGATTTTACAACTGTCATGCAACTGGATTTCATGGCTACAAGCTAATAGCTGTGACGAAGGAATTATTAAACTGTTAAATATTTCATTTAAAAAGGAACATTGCAGACACTTTAAAAAGAAAACTCAGAACTCATCTGTTGAAAACCGTCCTCTGTGAGACGGAACAGGGTTTGGAAGGCTGAACGGCCCCCGCATTCCCTGGGAGCAGCTTCTTGTGGCATCCGTCCAGAGCACCGCCAGGCCCTGCCCCAGCAAGGGGACTCCGGGCGCCCAGGGAGGCCACCTCCAGCCCAGCAGAAAAAGCACATGGTGCCAGGGCGGTGGGCCTGCCCCCATCTGCCTGGCCACGCCACGCCTGCCAGGAGGGCCTCTGGGGCAGAGGGAAGAGAGTGCAACAGCAGGTCTTTGCCTTCCCTAGCCTGTTCTCAACAGTCTGTGGAGCCCTGCTTTCGGCACAGCGCTTCTTGGGTCATTCCCACTGCTTCTGCCACTGATCACTAAGGCTACAGGTATTAAGAGGCATACTATACCAAGAAGCCAACGTTTTTATGAGTCAGTATTAAGAAGTGAGGGAGTATTCACAGAAACTAAGTTAAAATGGTATTTTATTATGAAAGAAACAGTAAGATTTATTTCAGGAATAATGGCTTCATTAAAAAAAACTGTTTCTTGGAGAAACATGAATTCAAAATAAACAAACCTGACCTTTGTAAGAGGTTTACGGGGAGGACCCGACTGCCCTAAAAATGCCTCGCTGAGTTACAAGGCAGCTAGCTCAGCAGCAGCAGCTCATTAGCAAAACACAAAAACAAATCCCTTTCACAAAACTCAGAAAACAAAACGTTCATTTCTGTTTTTGAAGTTACGTTAGTAAAACCACAACCCTATGAGGACTTGGAACACTTCTCACTTGCACTCGCCTCTCATTTTTGTTCCTTCATCAGCATCACGAACCTCACTGAACTGCCTCCCTTTCCGAGAGAAATCCTACCTGCGGTGGCCCACAGGCAAGGCAGCCACCTAGGCCTCCTCCAGACTTCAGGTCAGGAGGATGGCCTAACAGTTCCTTAGTAGAAATACCCAGACAATCAATTTGTTATTAATCAGACTTCAAAAATGCTCCAAGGTAAGAAGATGCAGGTCGTTAAATTTCCAATATATGTCTTAGCCTACAAAAATGGTAATTCTAATAGGCCCTGTTTTGTGACCAGTCCGACCAAGAAAAAACAAAAAACAGATGGTGAGCCTGACCTTCCTGCCAGGCGAAGAGCCTGAGAGGTGAGGTGGCGGTCCCGCCTGAGCAGGGTCCAGACAGCCAGCACAGCCAGAGCAGGGCCCCCAGGCCCCCAGGCCGGGCTATGGGAGTTCCCCGGGGAGGTGTGGGACTCCAGCAGGAGCTCCGTCACTGCTGCGCTTCTAACCAAGCTGAGCCAGGCAGGTCTGGTATACACGTCTACCTCTCAGAGGAACGGGATGAAAGGTGATGCCCAAAGGATGCTAAATGTGCTCACGACCTCAGAGGCAGGGAGACAGGATTTGTCAAGAAGCATTTCTTCCAGATAAACACACCCGCTCCTCCTTGACCGCAAAGGTTTCTCTTCCTGGTGGACCCCACAGCCATCAGGAGCTCTAGGGGTGCTGGAGCGCCCTCCCCGCATGGGCCTTCCCCTCTCAGTCCAGCTCACTGGCTCCAGGACAGAGAGGAAGAGAGCAAAGCCAACATGCTCTGAGCAGCCAGGGTGTCAGCACACCTGGGCTAGTGCCAATTAACTCCGTGTCAGCAATCACATCACAACCACCCACCACCTCCCTCTTAGACTATGAAAATCCCCACACCTGGCCCTCGCCTGGGAGAAGTGATTGAGCTAAATTAGAAAAACCTGGCTGACACAGGCTGCGGCATGGGAAATCCTGGCCTGGGAGCCAGCACTAACTGTCAGCAGGCGGCCCGGCCTCGGGGACCCTCCTGCCTTCACCCCAAAACCCAGCTGGAGGGGACCTGGCCCCAGTCACGAGTGTCCCCCAGCACTGCAGAGCTGGTCCAACGGGGGTGGGCTACTGGTGGCTGCAGTCTTCATCCCTCCCCAGTGCCTGCTTTCAGCTTGCCCTAGCTGCCCAGACCCACCATGGCCATGACTTGCAGG
>SJYF01001869.1:877219-904904 GCA_006410515.1 Procapra przewalskii | reverse complement strand
GCACTGAGGACAGGACTTCAGGGTTTTACAAGCTCACTCCCTGCTGACACCCTCATTATATTATACAGATACTTCCTGCCCTGTTTCATAATGTCTCTGCTCTGAAACATTCTAAACCTTAAACTTGAGCTCACTTATTTGACACATGTAAGGAGAAGGAAAGCGCTCTGTCCAATCCACTTCTGCTCCTGGTGGCAGAGCAGTACATGGCAGCGGTGGACAGAAGAGTTTGCTGCTCCAGGATTCTCAAGCCTCTACTTTAAAGACAAACCCACATGTGAGTTCCTCAAACTGCACAGCAGGACCCCCACCATGCACCCAGTGTGCGTGAGGTGCCCACAAGGGGCGTCAGGCACACCCTTGACCCGGCCTGGTGACGTGTGGGGCTAGTTCCGGTTCCGAGCAGGTGGTGAGTGCCAAGCAGAGATGGCCAAACTCAGCCACAGCGCCTCCTTGGCCCGAGGGGGCCCCGCTCTCGGGACGATGGAAGGCTCTGGACCTGAGCATGGCATGCGGCAAAGGCCTACCCAGCTCTCAATGGAGTCTTGTTCTGGAGACGCGCCCACTGGAGATAGCCCCACATGACACCCAGGCGCTGACGCATTCATGCTCAGCTTCAGTTCACTGTGGGCAAAGACCTCCAGTCTGACCTGGCCACTCCCCTGATCTTGCTGGTCAACTCAGGTATTAGCTCAACTATCACCTCAGGCATTAGCTTCTCTCCCTGCTGTCCCTGAAAGCTCTGCCCCACCTTCGGCTGTGCTGCCATGGCAGCAGTTAAATTCCACTTTGAAATCCAAGACTGCTCTAAATTCACCACATCTAAAATCTCCTGGTAATTTTTTTTTCGTAAGTGTATCGGCGTGTATACATCTATACACGTGTATCTCTACGTGACTGTCGCTGTTGCTCAGGCACCCAGTTGTGTCTAACTCTGTGACCCCAGGGACTGCAGCCAGGCTCCTCTGGCCTCCACCATCTCCTGGAGCTTGCTTAAATTCTTTTCACTTGAGTTGCTGAAATAGATTCACTTATATTAAAATGACTGTGAAAAAAGTCACTATGTAAAATAAACCTCCGCTATGTGTATAGGATGATACTGGTTGTCATAATTAATCTCCAGACAAAAGCTCAAGGAGAACTTGTCTGGGAAAGTGTCTTTATGTTATCAGAGACTTTATGTGCCACTATTGCGCTGCACGTAGACCGTAAGTTCTCGACTCACCCCTCAAGAATACGATATTTAATGGTGCTAAGTCTGAGATGCCAGCCTGAAAACTTTGTCATGAGGACACGCTGCCACCGCCCAGTCCAGGGTGTCAGCAGCCGAGTGCGTGGGGAGGCCGGCTGTCCACACGTGGGTCTTGGCACTGCTAGCAAGCAGACAGTGTACGTTAACAGTAAGCTTACTAAAAAATTCACTGCCATTCAGATGGGTTCCTGCTTAAAGCTCTCAGCCAGTGAGTCGGGAGTCGATCTGCATGGATCATTTTTATTGCCTTTGCCAAGAGTTATGTGACCAAGTGCCAAAACGAACACGAGCACGGGTGGAGAGCCGCTTCTGGCCGTACCGCGTGGCACACGCCGCCTCTGTTCATTCCGGGGAAACATGCAGCAGGCGTGGTCTGCAGCCTGAGCCGGAGGGGGCTGACAGTGCTCAGGTCAGGGTCCCTGAGCCAGAGGGCGGCTGTGGTACTGACCTTTCTGGAAGATGGGATGGTGCAGGGCGGGCACGGGGAGCCCCTCGAGGACAGCGGGCTCACGGAAATAGGCGTCCAGCCAGGCCGCGCACTGCAGCAGGGGCTCCAGCACTGCCCCGGGCCCTCCGAGCTGCTCAGCAGGAGCGGCGGCCTCCGCAGGCCTGCAAGAGAGAGAACAGGAGAGACTCAACCTAGGCCTTGCCTCCACCTGCTGCCCCTAAACGGGTAGAGAGGGGACTGTGGAAGGAGGGGGGCAGGGTCACTGTGCCCGGGGCTCCGCCTCCGCCTGGAGGGACAGTTTCTGGAAGGATGTCCTGGGACCAGTGCTTGTCTGCGGGGCTCTGAGTGTCTGCGGTCCTGCCACAGGGCGGGGGTGTGAGAATAAGGCTGACGAACTCAGACGCAGCTCCAGTGGGCATGAACCAGCCCCTTCCGAGGCCACCCCCCGCCCCCACTGCCTCTGCAGTCACGGAGCATTCACCGTAAGAAAAACGTTCTCCAGAAATACAGTCAGAGTAGTTAGACCCACCTCCTCGCCCCTCCCACCACATTTCCACCGCACAGCCCACGGCTCCACACGCTCTACAGCCCTTGGGGGCTTCGGGGGGACTCCATTCTGAGTCTGCGCTGCGCCACACGCTCCAGGGCGTGTGCCGGCCGCCCTGTGAGGCTGGTTTAGTCACAGGGCTATGATCTTCCTGCCTGAGACTCCTCTTTCTTTTCCAATCCTTCCTGTTCATTCCCTGTGGTCGCCGTCCTTCCTCCCTCTCACCTCCGTAAGTTTAAGCCAGCACACCTCAGACTCGCTTCAGATGGCCTGACTGTCTCTTCTCCTCACAGGCTCACCGTTCTGTCTGGGGGATCTCATGGCTCCCCTCATGGAGCTGACTTCTCCCCTTCAGTGGAGGCTGACTTTTAAGGGACAGGCTCTGCTGGGCTGAGAAAACGGCCGTCTGCAGAGGGTCACTTCTGCTGCTTCCGAACCCCAGATTTTTATGAGGGATCCAGCTTTTCTGAGCTTCTGAGGATGGCACACCCACAGAACTACCAGCACGCAGCTGCTTTCAGACGTCGCTCCGTCCTGACCCGCGCAGGCCTCCCGTCCTGACCAGGAGCAGGCCTGTGCACCTCAGTCTCCAGGTGGCTTCCTTCAAGGCACACCCGCCCCCGGGCGAGGGTGTGAGAAGTGGAGAGGCCTCACCCGCTTGTCAGTGCAGCCCAGCGTGGGTGGGAGACGTGAGGCTGAGGCGCTGCAGCGCCCGGAGCGTGGGCCTGACCTCGCTGGCGTGAGGGGACACGCCGGTATGTGCGGGACCTGGCCCTCCGCTTGAGCCGTGGGGAGCAGCTGAAGACCTTTAAGCAGGCTCTTGTGAGCTAGCCTGGCTGGAGCCTGAGTCTCCAAGCCAGGGTGTGTGGTGGGTCTGAGGATGCACGGGGAGCGAGTGGCAGGTCAGGAACAGCTTTCTGAGTGCGTGCAAGTGAAGAGCATGAAGGAAGGAGCCAGCGAATGAATGGAAACAAGCCTTTCAAGGTGAGTAGGGGAAGGGACCCCTGAGACCCTGGCCCACAGAGCCAGCCTGTCAGGTGGTCCTGTGGCCATGCGGCTGGGCCCAGCCTTGTTCAGGATGCCGGCCCCCAGGACTGCCGGGAGAGGAAGCCCCAGAGAGCACCAGCGGCTGGCCCTGGGCTGACGGGGCCCTCCCTGCGGGATGGGACTCACTTCACAGGCAGAAAGTGGCTTCTGTGAAACAGGGGGCAGGACGGCGTCTGGGGGGTCTCCTGTGGATGGAGACTCTAGCTTCTCTGCCCCATGTCTCTCCCCGCCAGGACATCTGCCCATAGAGAGGCGAGAACTTCTGCCCCCTGCTTGGCATAAACATTCCTCCACATAACCGAGAAATTCCCAGTGACCCTCCTCCTATGCTCCCTGCTCACCGAGTAAGCAGGAAGCTGACTCTATGGAAGAAAGTAGAGAAAGGCCACGGGCTCTGCAACCCTGCTCATGGGGCCAGCAGGGAGGAGACGGGGTATGCTGAGCTCACTCAGATAACGGCACAGCACACACAACCTGGTAAGCAAGCACTTGGGCAGCAGCACGCACGAGGGGGCATGCATGGGCAGCAGCACGCACGTGGGGGCACACTCCCAAGCGTGACCCTGCTCACACCCCTGCCCCGACCCACATGGGAAGCAGAGAGGGCCCCCGACAGCCCTGGCCTGCACCTCCTGCAGCGGCAGGCGGGGTGAGGTGCTGGTGGGGGAAGGTAGCAAACGTGGGTGCCTGGGTGGTCTCCGGGGCTTGAGGGGTCTTCCTGACCATCACACCCTGCAAACGGGGCTCCCTGAAGGGAGGGCACACTGTCCAGGAGACAGGTAGCTTAAGTTGAGAGTCAGGGGCTCTGCACCCATCTTGGGGAGTCACAACTCATCAGATGCCCTGGTTCGCTGGGGGGCATCTGACAAAGGCCATGGGGCTGTGGGCATTCCAGGGCACTGCCCAGGCTGGGGGCCGCTTCCCCTGCGTTGCTAAGGGAACTGAAATGTGAGCTGAGTTTCCTAGCATTTCCTACTCTTAAAAGGATATTTGAAGAATTTTTATAGTAGTAAAATTCATCTTAAATTGATTTTTTATGCTTGTGCTAAAGATCTCAACCTCTGATTTACTCTGTAGTTCTCCTTTTTAACTCTTTCTCTATTGGCATTAGATAACTATTCATGGGTGAAATGTAATTAAACAGCTTTGATTCTGAGGCAAGAATTTATGATACTACATTTAAAATGAATGGCATTAAACACACATAAAATCAGATTTTTAAAGCCATGACACAAATTTCCATTTCTACAATAAAATTAAATTTATTCTCTGCCCTGCCCTCTCCTCCAACCTCACTCCGCTCGTCCCTGAAAGAGCTTTGGTGTGACAGGATCACAGCATCTCTAACGGCTGCTCTTATTATGGAGGAGTTTCTCTAGGCTTCCTACCGACGAACCTGAAACCCCAGTCATTATGGGCTCCGTGGCCCACGCTCATTTAAATCTCACGTCCACACCTCCCTAGGAGCCTAGCAGCTCACCTACCACTGAACGTACAGACCTGTGGCCCCCGCCTCTGAGGAGCACCACTGCGAGGGAGTCCAGCCCCCGCGAGGGCCGCCGGAAGGCCAGCGCTGAGGGTGGAAGCGAGGCAAGGCCGCCTCGCCGCGCGGGGCCAGGCAGAGGCCGACCTCAGAGCCGACCCTCCCCAGGCGGCAACAGTAAGAGCGATTCTGAGGCCAGCATCAGGCTGACCTCAGAGCCGACCATCCCAAAGCCGCCCAGGACGCCATCAGTAAGACTGATCCTGAGGCCAGTGTCAGGACACTGGGGCCCTTATACTTGTTTTCACTTGGCACAAGAGGGCTGGTAGTGGCTGGAAAATGAATTTGGCTTTGTTGAGCTTTTTAACATAACAATAGAGAGCAGAGGTACCTTCACACAGCAAACAAAGTCACGTATGTTTTGGCGTAAGGGTCTCTTCAAGAAATGTGTAATACTGGCAACCCCAGGGACCCTGTAAGAAAATGAAAAGGACCACAGAGGCCGCCTGAGGGAAGCTGCTGGGACCTGGGTGTGTCGGAGAGCCCTGTGGGAAGCTCTCCTGCAGCCACGACCCCTGAGAAGCAGCCTGGCCAATTCCCGTGGGCCTGGATAAAGAACATTCTGGTGCTGAACTGCATTTCAGATTTGTTTGGACATGAACCTGTCCATCATTCCAAATCAGACATAGCAGAGCAGGTGACACGTTCCAGAACAAATGTCTGAAGTGTTTTGAATAAAGCAGGCAGGGACTCTCCCCAAGACTTACCCAGAGAACCCACGAGTTCACAGCACTGATACGGGAGCACGGGAGGCACCGGGAAGGCTGTTGGTGCCGCCTGCGTGAGGCCTCCAGGCCCTGGCCCCAGGAGGACAGGAGGAAGAGCGGCAGCCTGGCCTCAGCGGGGAGAGCAGGGGGAGCAGACGGGCCCAGGACACAGGCCCCGCACAGGAGCCCTCTGGGGGCAGGTGAGGTGCTGTGCGCCAGACTGGCTGAAGCCGCCAGCAAGTGCTGCTCGAGGCCTCACACAGCCCCCCCCCTCCCCCGGATGACTGCGTGCGGCAGAGGGACGCCCCCAGCACTGCCTCCTCCCATCTGTCCCACAGAACAGCTGGGCTCAACATGCTCGCCCGGTGGGCAGGAGCTTTGGGTGTGTGGATTTTGGGGTGCTCAAGGCTTCACTTTCAAGGAAAAGAAGGGGGTGGCAGAAGATGAGATGTTTAGATGGCACCACTGACTCACTGGACATGAATTTGAGCAAACTCTGGGAGATAGTGAAGGACAGAGGAACCTGGTGGGCTACACAGTCCATGGGGTGCAGAGGGTCGGACATGAATTAATCACTGACTTCAAGTCAACAGCAAGGCTTCAGTGACTGGCAGCAGAGAATCACTAAATCCTCCCGCCTGAGTGATTTCTACTCCCATAGACATTTCCATGCCATGTACTCGGGCTTGCACCCCTTCTGACATGAGCAAGCAGGCCAGAAGTCCCGCATCCCTCGGCTGGTCGGCCCTGTGCATCCTGCCCGCGGGTGACCGTGTGGCCGCCAAGCCCCCGGCCTCCCTGACACCTGGTGCCTCTTCCCCATCTCTTGCTTCACAGGGTGAAACTCAGCCTGATGGTTTTGAGAACGTTAACTGGTGATGCCAGAGGATCACCTAAGAACTCCAAAGACTCGTGTTCCTGAGTCCACCTGGAGTCTGGAGTGGTGGCGGGGAGGTGTCCTTCAGCGAGGCTGGGAGATTAGCCTGCAAGGACGCACACGGACACAAGTCAGATCTGATGTGTAGACACGCCCAGAGCCCTGACCGCACACAGCGGCTCAGCGCCCCTCAGGATGAGGAGCCTCACCTTCTCTGGCCCCCAGGACTCGAGGGGAGCGCGCCAGACCCCCCAGGCTCAGGTAGGGACACACGCACAGCAAGCCCTTAAAGCTGCCATCGAGGTGACTTCAGGACCATCACGTGGAGATGAGGAATGCACAGTTGCGTCCAAGTTAGCAGGCCGCTGGCAGAGGCGCTTGCGCTTGTGTCCGACGGATTTGACCTGCATTTAATTATACCTTCTTTTGAAGCTCAGATGCTTTTCTTTCAGTGGTAGCACTGAAGACAGATAAATCATGCTACCTGCTTTCAATAAAGATCCTTTAAATTTTTCTAAATGAGAAGCTGAACGAAGCCTTTAAAGTCTTTATTCCAACCAAATTTAGTGCTCTGATTCCATTCAAGCATTTACTGAGGACCCACTAAATACAGGGCTCACTGGCAAGAGTATGGACTTGGGGACTGCCATCCACCCGGGCAGGCAGGGGAGCTGAAGGTCCAGCACAGAGGTATTCACATCCTCCCTGATGGCTGTGCTGGAGGAACCTGTCCTGCCCCAACTGGAACTTCCCTGTGTCACCCGACAAACAAACCAGGAAGGTGATGGCTCCGTGACACTGCCTGGCGGCCATCAGATGTGTGGGCAAGAACCCCACATGGGTGTGACGGAATCTGTGCAATTATTTGAACATTCCAGAGTTGTGTTAGGACACAGAGTAGAAAAAGGAAACTGCTGCTACAGCGGCAAGAAACACAGGTCTCAGCCAGCGGAGGCACACAGAAAAAAGGAAACTGTTGCTACAGTGGTAAGAAGCACAGGTCTCAAACAACGCAACCGAGCCAGCGGAGGCACACAGGAGGTGTGCCGGGCGGGGCAGGGGGGTCCCCCTACGGACACAACCAGAGCCTCCCTGCTGCTTATCAGGGGATGGTCTAAATGATTCATGCGTCATCTTGCCTCTTTCTCACACGATCCTAAGAGCAACATGTACTCAACTATGAGACACAGGGAAAAGATTAATAAACATGCATGAAATACTGGCAACAGGCCTAAGTTTATATATAAAAATGGTATATATAACATGCAGATTTTAATTCTCTGAGACCAAAGCGCCTACTACTTCTAACACGACCTTATGGACCGACTTTCACATGTCTGGATGTAGTACCTTATATGCAGTAGGAAGAGACTCTGTATCAGACAAGTCAGGGTTAGTGCTGAAGGCAGCCCAGGCCTAGTTTCCAGGGACGGCAACAGGAAGGCGAGCCCGGGTTCTGACCATCAGCTCAGCGAGCCTGAGCTGAAGTTTACTGTGTGGTTCATGAAGAGAGGGAAGAATTTCTGCTTCTCACCTTCATGCTTTCTGCCCACAGTCATACCCCCTGAAGTGAACTCCATATTCCTGATCCCATCCCAGGCCACCAACGGCTCATGGTCAAGTCAGCAAGAGGAGGAGGAAGAGGCTTCTCAAGTTCAGCTGGGCCCCCTGTTACTCGCTTTCTGGGTGGTCACAGGTATGTTTTTAACAGGCATCCTAAGCCCTAAAAATCTGGGGCTCAAATTAATGTTAGAACCTAAGCAAGCATTCCTCTGTAGCAATTTGCTGTGGTATTTTAAAACACCGACCAACAAGACAGAGAAAACTTTATGTAAATTTTCAATCCCCTCCATAAAATGTACATAAGGACTGTATTTTCAAAAATAGATAATTGCTTCCTTAAAATATATCAACAGTAATACATATTTTAAGAGACAATTTAAACAGTATACTTGGCAGATAAGAATGCCTTAAAAAGTCTATCTACTTTCTCTCCTATATGTTCAAGTTGTTAAAAGGAAAATTGTATTTTATCAACACTTTAACGTATCATTAAAAATCTCTACTATTTGACAGATGAAGATAAAAACACCCCAAAACTATAGATGAATTATCAGGTCCCTAATGATTCCAAAACAATTACAGGATGCAGAGCAATCTAGTTAAATTTTATTCAAAAGCTTACTACACTTGTGTTTTCTTTTATTTTTCTATCAAGAAGCCCATGAGGTTTAAGCACAATTCATTATGTATGAGACCCCACTTGCGGTGCTTGACTGTTGATTAATAGCAAAGTTTGCTGTATGTACATTTGCAACATTAGATGCATACAATATGCTAACTTATTCTTTCACTGAAACTAATTATTTACAAAAATGACTACTTGAGACTACAATTTATTAAATGCATGCATCCAGTCTCAATTTGGCCCCCAAAGACAGCCTGGAATGAAGATCTTTTACTTGATGTGACAACTTCTAGAAACACTATTATTAATATTGTAAATGTGGCAAATAAAGAGTTCAAATAGCCTTATGTCTATGTTGTATTTGCTTTCACCACTGAAGCAGTGAACAAAGACGCTTTCTAAGGTTTCACACACACAGGAGAGGTATATTCCTTTTTCCCTGTTTAGTTTCTTACAAGAAAGATGCATATATGTTACAATGAAAGAGTTTTTAAAAGAAATAATAGCTAACACAAAAATACTATAAAAATCCTGATCAAACTGCTGCATAAGTATATTTATTACAATTCTATTAAGAATTTAGTTCATTTGTTGAAAAATATCTGTAAAAACATGAAGTCTTTAAAGTCATTCCATCAGTCTCATCAAATTCTTGGTACTCCCTCCAGAGTACTTTTTTCCAAAGGATCTTTGGGGTTAGGTAGCTTTGCATTACTCAACAATTCTGCTCCCTCCTCCCAGAAGAGAACACAGGAGAAAGCAGCCCATTAATAAGAATTATAGACATCTCATCTTTGGATACAGATGTTAAGTGGGGCATCTGGTCAGCAGAGAGTGTCTTTCAGGCCAACTCTACAAGGCATGGGGCCACCTGCCCCGAGTGGCCTCCAGTCTGGTCTCTCTGCTGGGCCAACCCGAATACTCTCCAAAGCTGCTCCTCTGATGCTCTCGAAGACCCCGTGTGGCCTTGCTCTGCTGTGCTGAGGGTGTGTGACACTGTGGGCCTAGAGATGGACGGAGCACACTCTTTCCTCCACACACCAAGACAAGGATATCAGTGCCTGTGCCCCAAAGACACGATGACAGGGCGGGAGGGTGTCACTCGTGGCCAACTGTTCCCTGACATTAAAGTTCTGCATGGACGCCTGAGGAGAAAGAACACACGTCCTTCTGGTCTGGACACAGGATTTTAGGGACAGAGACAAACAGAAATGTCAGGCAGAGGGCCTCTATAGCAAACAAGAGTTACGATGAAAGGTAAGCAGCATGAGAATGGAAACTCTCAGGGCACGCAGTCAAGAGGGGCAGGTGAGGACTGCTCTTCTGCCATGCAGTTCCATGTCCTGACTCTCAGTAACACAGCCAAGGTCAGACACAGTTAAGGCAACTGACTGTGCAAGTCTCAGGTGAGAGACGTTCTCAACACCACACCTTCTTCAAACACCATGGCACTGTGGACAGGATGAATCCACCGAGGCAGGATCAGCTGTATGGAAACAACTCAAGGGAAACCCTTGTATACAGCTTCACAGCTGCCATTTACTGAGTGCCTAACACGTGCTTAGCATGTGCCATGCATAGAGTTAGGAACAGTCCAGTGGTTTACTCCTCCCAACAATCCCCGAGGAGGCATTTTTCTGTGTTCTGAGAGAGGAAACTGAGGCCCAGAGGTGATGTAGTAACACTGATCAATGCATCAAGGGATGAAACCAGAATGTGAATTAACGTTTGTTTGATTCCAGAGACCTTAATCTGAACCATCACCATAAGCTGAAGTACTCTTGTCCATCTCTTTGAAATGGAAACAACAGCCCCTCTGAGCCGACGAGCCCTATGCTCACCGGCTCTATTCTGGAGAGCATATGGACTGGACAGCATTTGAATTTTTCTTACTTTTAGGAACTTCTGTCAATTTCTCCCCGCTCCACGGGACTCTAACCCTAGGCCCACTGCCCTGCCTACCATTCAAAGATCATGGGGATGTGAGTGTTGACTCTAGTTCTGTTATATTCTAGAAGCTTCTGAGAAGAGACCCTAGGTGCCCACACTTCAGGGCCTCAGGCTCATACACAGCGGCCACTGGCATCGCTGCCCCTGGGCCTCATGGGAAGGCCATGCTCCTATCTGGAGGCCTCAGTGACCAGCTCACTCTGCACAGTGCTCTTCCATACCAGTAGGAAGCCCAAGTCCTGGAATTCTCCCAGCCCATCACCCCCACCCTCATCCCCCAGGAGCAAAACCCAGAGTGCTCAAGGCACTGTCCTAGGTGGCCTGGGGCTAATAAGGCAGGTGTGGCCTGGGCTTAGGAGGACAGGCTCCCTACCATGGCAGCTCGGGTGTCTGACTGAAGCCCCCCCACCTCCACAGACCTGCCCCAATGATGCCGCCCAGCCCTGGGGCCCTTGCTCGGGCCTTCTTGGAGCTCTGCGTGCCTGCTGAACGGATGCGTGAACAAGACGCAGTGGGGCCAGCACGGCCACGGCAGCACATGTGCTGAGGAACACCTGCATTTCAGATTCCATTTTTCCAATGAGTAATTTGCTGAAAACCATTCCCCTGGCGGGGGGGTGGGGAACCCATTAAGATTTTCTAAACAGGGAAAGCCACATTTTTTGCCTTTTTGGACTGTGCGGCAGACTGCAGATAACAGAGTTTGTTAAAGCCCAGGGAGCGGGCCTCACACCCGATTGTGCTCAGTTTGACAGGACTCTGGTCAAACCTACAAGTGTCTCAGGTTTGAAGATACAAAACTAAACGGCCTTTCCTCCGTGGGTCTTCCATTCCCGCTTGAGAGAAAGCAATCAATTGAATATTGAGACGAAACAGAAGGATGACGAATTTAAGGAGCGAACACTTGCGCCACGACGGCACGTGACCATGCCAACGCAGACACAGACCCGCCCAGGGTTAAGGCTGATCACGCTGCACCTTCGCTTCTCCTTTAGAGCTCCCAGCCTCCCAGGAGGAGGAGGGGGTCCCGGGGGAGAAACCCCTCGACTACCCCCATGACACACAGAGGGCCCAGCAGGGCCTCCTGCAGGCTCTGCCTTCTCACCTGCTGCAGAGAAAACCAGCCAACCGCGAGCAGGAACCAGGAGCACCACACCCCCTGCAGCTCAGGCTGTGTGGGCGCAGGGCCCAGGAGCGTCCCAGAGGCAAGAGTGCTGCATCCCAGAGGCAGAGCCACGACGGGGAAGGGGCGAGCCTGGGCCCGGGCAGCTGCAGCTCCCTGCTCTGAGCCTCGCCCCTGACACGCGGGCTCCCACCGCAAGCAGTTTCCAATGGGTCCACCTTCGTGAGGGGACGGCTCCCCTCCTCCCATGATCCGTGAAGGAGCAATGACCCCGCTGGGACTACTGGGGCCAAAACACACCGCCCGCCCCAGTGCAGTTTCCAAACAGTCTCTCTTCACAGCTGCAGGTCGACTTTGGCATGATGCAGTTCAGCTTTTTTCCATCATAGCAAGGGAGTATGTCTTAATTTAAATGATAAAATAATAACTGAATGTTCTGAAGACACTACTCTTTTTCTTTCCAAAAGGCATGTATTACACAAGGACTGACCTCCATGGGGTTAAGTCCCATTAACTCAGGTACTGGGCTTATTAATAAATAATCCCATCACTAAATTACCTGTCTTGTACATTGGTCTGTACAGTACTAAATAAATAATAGATAGTTCCCTATAATCAAACACACTAAAGTTTTTAAAGAAAAGTGTAGCTTCTGTTATAAGGTAATAAAGCAGTTTCACCTGGGAACAGCTTTCTGCAGCTCCCTTCTCAGAAGGCTGTCCTTTGCTGGCTTACTGTTGCAGCTGGAGCAAGTTAGCTGGCGAGCATAGCTGGAAACACTGTATTTAATATCAGACAAGTATATTGACTATATGTTAGTGGCCAAAAAAATCTTAGGCAAGTATTAAATGGACAGTTAATGTAATTGTATTTTAAAACACTGAGGTCATATTTAATTTTGAATTGAAACTCTTAAAATGAGCTTCCTGGCAAGGACACAGAGTAATAAACCAATGTTAACTACAGAAAAAAAAAAACCCCACTAAAACTCACATTATTAAAATAAATCCTTCTTCCAGAATACTTATATCTGCAAGACAGATTACAAGCAGCAGGAAACATTTGTACTTCTTCAGCAAGTACCATCCCTGGCGCTGGAGATGGGGCTGTCAGCTCAAAGGGGGGTCTCATTCTGAATCGAGGGCCCACATGCCATTCCCAACGCCCTTCTGCTGCGAGCTGGCACCTCTCCCAGCATCTTCTGTCTTTCTTCTAGGGTGCTCAGACTGAGTTCAGCAACACCCCAGGGTCTTCCAGTCACAGGTCTACCAGCGAAGGACCTGATTATGTTCAAGAGCAGGAAGCCTAGAAGTGAGGCTGGGCAAGGTTTGAGAAGAAATGAGCAGAGGCAGGGTGGAGTGTGAGGAGGGAAGAACAGGGTAAAAAACATTTTAGCTGCAAAGCCAGCCAATTAAAATTCCCTTTAGGAAGCACCAATTTCTACTCAAAGCAGGTTGGAGAGTCCAACTTTATATGCCGTTTCCTCCTCTTAAAAATCAACACAGCTCTGGGTGCTGTCACATTTGCAGGCAGGCGGCTCCGTAGACTGTGCTCTGCACCTGGACTGGGTCCCCAGGGAGGAGTGAGGGGCGTCACAGGGCTTCCAGCAGAGCCCTGCAGCATTTATTCACAGGAGCCTGTCCTGCCTCGGATAAGGGAAGAAGCTCCACAGGCCAGAAGCCCACTCCCTGCAGCCAGCCAACGGCACCTCCACCTCTGAGAGCGCTGAGCCTTGATCTGACTCCTGAACCTTCCTCTCCAAGCTGGAGAAGCGCAGAGGGGAGCCTGCAGGTCCTGGAGAGTGTGTCCTTTCTCTGCTGTCCCGCTCGGACCACCCCGTCCCCGAGGCCAGGCTGGGGCCTGGGCCATGTCACTCTGCCCACAGGAGCCCTCACTATTCCAGAGTCGCTTCTCTTCTCTGGTTCAAGTCTTCAGCCCTCATGGCACATCCCTCTTTTCACTGCTCACCACTCTCCTGACAATGCTGCCCCCAGAGGTCCAAAGGCCATCCTAGTGCCCCGGCCTGACTGTAATTCTCTTTAGCTTCTATCTGTCTAATTCAGTCACTCAGTACTGTCTGACTCTTTGTGATCCCATGGACTGCAGTACGCCAGCCTTGCCTGTCCATCACCAACTCCTGGAACTTGCTCAAATTCATGTCCATCGAGTCAGTGATGCCATCCAACCATCTCATCCTCTGTCATCCCCTTCTCCTCCTGCCTTCAATCTTTCCCAGTATTTCCAATCAGTCAGTTCTTCGCCTCAGGTGTCCAGAGTATTGGAGCTTTAGCATCAGCCCTTCCTAATGAATATTCAGTACTGATTTCC
Source organism: Procapra przewalskii (assembly GCA_006410515.1). Lineage (NCBI taxonomy): Eukaryota > Metazoa > Chordata > Mammalia > Artiodactyla > Bovidae > Procapra > Procapra przewalskii. Next base: position 890,894 of record SJYF01001869.1, on the reverse strand, counting down.
TTCAGGATTGACTGGTTTGATCTCCTTGCTATCCAAGGGATTCTCAGAGAGTCTTCAACACCACAGTTCTAAAGCATCAGTTCTTCCACGCTTAGCTTTCTTTATGGTCTAGCTCTCACATCAGTCTGTGACTAGTGGAAAAATCATAGCTTTGACTAGATGGACCTTTGTTGGCAAAGTAATGTCTCTGCTTTTTAATATGCTGTCTAGGTTGGTCATGGGCTTCCTTCCAAGGATCAAGTGTCTTTTAAAAATTCATGGCTGTAGTCACCATATGCAGTGATTTTGGAGCCCAAGAAAATAAAGTCTGTCACTGTTTCCACTGTTTCCCCATCTATCTGCCATGCAGTGATGGGACTGGATGCCACGATCATCATTTTTTGAATGCTGAGTTTTAAGCCAGCTTTTTCACCCTCCTCTTTCACCATCATCAAGAGGCTTTTTAGTTCTTCTTTGTTTTCTGGCATAAGGGTGGTGTCATGTACCTACTTGAGGTTATTGATATTTCTCCCGGCAATCTTAATGCCAACTTGTGCTTCATTCAGCCAAACATTTCACATGATGTACTCCGCACAGAAGTTTATACAGCCTTGATGTACTCTTTTCCCAATCTGGAATCAGTCCATTGTTCCATGTCCGATTCTAACTGTTGCTTCTTGACCTGCACATAGCTTTCTCAGGAGGCAGGTCAGGTGGTCTGGTAGCCCTCTCTTGAAGAATTTTCCAGTTTGTCGTGGTCCACACAGTCAAAGGCTTTGGCATAGTCAATGAAGCAGATGTAGATGTTTTTCTGGCACTCTCTTGCTTTTTCTGTGATCCAGTGGATGTTGGCTATTTCATTTCTGGTTCCTCTGGCTTTTAAAAATCCACCTTGAACAGCTGGAAATTCTCAGTTCAAATACTGTTGAAGAATTTCAATACTTGGAGAATTTTGAGCATTACTTTGCTAGCGTGTGAGATGAGTGCCACTGTGTGCTAGTTTGAACATTCTCTGGTGCTGCCTTTCTTTTGGGTTGGAATGAAAACTGACCTTTTCCAGCCCTGCAGTCACTGCTGAGTTTTTCCAGTTTGCTGGCATATTGAGTGCAGCACTTTCACAGCATCATCTTTTAGGATTTAAAATAGCTGAGCTGTAATTTCATCATCTCCACTAGCTTTGCTTGTAGTTATGCTTCCTAAGGCCCCCTTGATTTTGCATTCCAGGATGTCTGGCTCTAGGTGAATGATCACACACCATCGTGGTTATCTAGGTCATTAAGATCTTTTCTGTAGTTTGTATTGATCTGTCTAAGGCTAGAGTAATTTTGGGACCCTTTGAAAAGGATTCAGAGATGCTCAAGGAAACTATAGACAAAGAAATGGTAACTTAAAAAAGGGAAGTCTTATTATGTGAAAATAATCATTATCAGATACTACAGAAGGATTTTACCTTTATAAATAATGAGATGTTTATTCTTAAGAGATTTTAATCACAGTGAAAGCATAGATGTAAACATCTCACAGAACTCACAGATCCCTGGAAATGGAGACTCCCCTTGAGCATCGAGGTCAAGACCAGCCCGGGCTGCTGTTTGCCTCCTTCCTCTCTTTCCTCCAAGTCTGCGAGGAGACCATCAGAGAGGGTAGGCACGGAAATCCTCCAGCAGGAACGAGGATGCTACAAGGAACTTTGGTTGTCATGGGCCTGTGAATGCTGACTTGTGATTACCTGTATTTATTTTTATGTAGTGAAGAGTGGGTGAAGCTTAGTCTTGCCCACTTTGCCAGAGCGCGTTCACTCTAGGACACTAATTTTGGTGTTTATCAGGGTGCAGCATCACTGCCACTCTGGGGACCGTAGACTGACAGCCTCAGGAAGCCTGGGACCACCCGGCCTGCCCCAACTGCTGGCCAAGGCTCTAAGTGGACTCTCCTGCCGCCAGGTCTCCAGGTGAGGGCCTGCAGATGACACCCAGCTGCCGCCTCCGGCTTCTGCTCGGGACGGCCACTGAGGAGCTGGCAGCCCCTCACTCAACTTGCCATGCACATGCCACCTTCCACCCGAGCCAGTAATGCCTTCTGATCTCCCCACTGTTGAGATGGTTGGATGGCATCAGTGACTCAATAGACATGAGTCTAAGCAAACTCCGGGAAGTGGTGAGGGACAGGGAAGCCGGAGTGCTGCAGTGCATGGGGTCGCAAAGAGTCAGACACGAGTTAGCAACTGAGCAACAGCAACAACTGCTCTAACAGTGGCACAGAAGTGCTCGCACCCAGCAGGCTGGAAACCTCCGGACCTGCGCTCTGGTCTCCTTTCCCCGCTGTTACCACTGCTGAGTGCCCACGCCTCCTAGACGCGGCCACGACCTATAAACTGGCCTCTCCCCTCTAGGCTCCCATCCAGAGAGCCCGCCAAAGCTAGACACACTCCCCAAACCTTCCCCTGCCAGGCCGACACCACCATCCTGCTCAGAGCGTCTCGCACCCCCTCTTCACAAACAGAATCTAGTCTGAACTCCACATCTGGAGCTAGTCAGAGACGTCACAGCCTGGCCGTGACTCGGGCCCCCCCCCGCCCCAGGGGTGCTGAGCTCCAGCCAACCCAGCTGCTGCCCTTCCCCATCCAGTCTCTGTGTCTGGAGCTGACGTTGGCCCGGGAACAGCTCCTGCTGGCTGGGGCCACTCTGGCTCACCGGCGTGCACAGGCCTCTCTCAGAACACTAAGAGTAGTCGGAGTGCTGAACCTCCATCTCTGTGCACTTGGGGCCTCACTTATCCAGCTCTCAGGCTACATGGACTGGTCAGACTGGCTTCCACAAACACACCCACACATCTGGGCATCTCTGTGTCACTCACAGCAACTGATGCTTCAGTGCCTTTTGTGAAATGCCTGCAGCACTGGGTGAAGTGCTAATGAGAAAGCCTCTGATGGTGTGGACCACAGCAAACTGGCGGAAAGTCTTCAAGAGAGGAACACCAGACCACCCCACCTGCCTCCTGAGACACCTGTACGCAGGCCAAGAAGCAACAGTCAGAACCAGACACGTAACAATGGACTGGTTCCAAATTGGGAAAGGAGTACATCAAGGCTGCATACTGTCACCCTGCTTATTTAACTTCTATGCAGAGTACATCATGTGAAATGCTTGGCTGGATGAAGCACAAGCTGGAATCAAGATTGCAGGGAGAAATATCAACAACCTCAGATATGCAGATGATACCACTTTAATGGCAGAAAGCGAAGAGGAACTAAAGAGCTTCTTGATGAGGATGAAAGAGCAGAGTGACAAAGCTGGCTTAAAACTCAATATAAAAAAACAAAGATCATGGCATCCGATCCCATTACTTCATGGCAAATGGAGAAAAAGTGGAAACAGCGACAGATTTTATTTTATTTTGGGCTCTAAAATCACGGCAGATGGAACTGCAGTCATGAAATTAAAAGATGCTTGCTCCTTGGAAGAAAACCCATGATAAACCTAGACAGCTTATTTAAAAGCAGAGACATCACTCCACTGACAAAGGGTCTTTCCAGTAGTCAGGTATGGATGTGAGAGTTGGACCATGAAGGAGGCTGAGCACCAAAGAAATCTTTTTCAAACTGTGGTGCTGGAGAAGACTTCTGAAAGTCTCCTGGGTAGCAAGGAGATCAAACCAGTCAATCATAAAGGAAATCAACCCTGACTCTTCATTGGAAGGACTGATGCTGAAGCTCCAATACTTTGGCCACCTGATGCAAAGAAATGACTCACTAGAAAAGACCCTGATACTGGGAAAGACTGAAGGCAGGAGGAGAAGGTTGGATGGCATCATCGACTCAAAGGACATGAATTTGAGCAAACTCAGGGAGATGGCGAAGGACAGGCAAAGCTGGAGTGCTGCAGTTCACGGGGTCACAGAAGGTTAGCCATGACTGAGTGACTGAACAATAACAAAAGGGAAAATTTCTAGAAGAGGGCAAGTTGTGGCAAAGAGATTTCACTGAATGTCCTGAACAATGATTTGAGAATTTACATTCAGAGTAACTATAACTACTTTTTTGATATACTCTATTGCCTTATTGTGAAGGCGGCAATGGCACCCCACTCCAGTGCTCTTGCCTGGAAAATCCCACGGATGGAGGAGCCTGGTGGGCTGCAGTCCATGGGGTCGCCAAGAGTCGGACACAACTGAGCAATTTCACTTTCACTTTTCCCTTTCATGCATTGGAGAAGGAGATGGCAACCCACTCCAGTGTTCTTGCCTGGAGAATCCCAGGGATGGGGGAGACTGGTGGGCTGCCGTCTATGGGGTTGCGCAGAGTCGGAGACGACTGAAGCGACTTGGCAGGACTGCCTTATTGAATTCCTGCTAAGATATTTTCGTGTTTTCCATCAACTTTATCATGCATTCTCAAGGCATGATAATTAAACCTAAGCTAAACTAGTTAAAATGCATGCAAATACATAATATACACCTGCAATATTTTAAAATCTTTCTACATCATGTCTTTGTTTTGATCAAAACTTGAAACGTCTAAGAAATGGTTTTCTGAACCAGATCTAAGGCACACAAGGAGAACTGCATGTTTTTCAGCTTTTGGTTTCACCCAGAGCCCAAGGCTCAGCAGACTCCCACAGACGTAAGAGCTTTCTGGATGCGTTCACTGCTGTCGGAGGCTCAGGCTTAGTAGCCCTACCTCTATGCTCTATACAAGCAGCCAAGTGCCACGCCGACCCCTCTTTACCATGGCTCCTCATCATCGCCCTCCTCCCGGGCACGGCTGGTCCAGCACACGACTCAGCGGAAGCCTGGGGTCTGAAGTCATGCCTACAGTATGGGCATACTGAGTGCGCCTGTCAGCTCTTGCTGGGCTGATGACAGTGGGGTCAGGGTGCAGCCTAGAGTCTTCTCAGCTCTTCCCAGAGAAATGGCCCTCTGCCTCGGTGCACACGGTCTTCAACAGAGCTGGCATAACTACCCAGGAAAACAGACCAAGAGAGTACAGAAAAGGGTATGTATGCCTGTGTGAATCCACAGACCTGCTCCACCACGCTGCTTCCCTCTTTAAACATCGTAAAGACATAAACACATCAGAATTGAAAGTGAACCCAGCTCTTCAGAAACTGTCCTCTTCGTGGTCCCCATGTGTGCCCGACTATCTGTGACTTGTGTCCCCTCACTCTTTATTTCTTAAGATCAAACAATCTTCCTGCCAATTAGTATACACGGAATCAAGAAAAGTAATTGAAGAAAATGTACTCTAAGAATCAAATCAGGAACTCCAGCACCAGTTGGGTCTGGAGCTGAACTCCTAGGCTTGCAAAAACTGCAAACTATCTGGCATGCCATTTTCTTTTAAGTATTTAAAGGGAAAAAAGTGAAATAAAATACATGCACCAGAAACTTGTTACTCTGTTGAACATATTAAGAAACAAAGGATCAAAAAGAAACAGATGTTTTTTCTTAAACAAAACAACCCTGCCCCCCACAAGACTATGTCACACATATGGGTGCATTCCCGGGCAGCAGGGAGGCGAGGGACGGGCTTAAGTTCCGATGTGTGAGAGCACTCTACGTCCAAGGCAATGGTTCTGTCCCTCACTGAGCTCCCTGGCAAGTGTCACCTCCTTCAGTGCATGAATACGTGCCAAGTACCCACTGTCTGCGGCTCACTGTGCCAGGTAAAAAGGGGGCGACAAGATGAGTAAAACACAGCCCACGACACAGTCTACCAGCCCAGCAGGGAGAGGAGGGAGCTGCCTGCCTCGGACAGGTCCACGTTCAGTCACCTTTCCTTCTCAGAAGGCAGGTCCTTAGAGAACGCCCCTGGCTCCACCCAGATCCGGGTATACAAGAGACCCCAACGTCCACCTGAAGCAGCTTCCTCACTTCTCCCTGAGTCCCAGGTCATCACACCCTTCAAACCCACTCCTGGGGTTTCCTGGAAGGTCACGGGCTCAGGGCACCTCACCTGACCCAGCAGGGAGAACACGCCGCCTAGGATGAGGCCTGTTGCCCTTCTTACCACCTGGAGTCCCCCTTCAGGCCCACCTCTGCGGCGCCCGAGTAGGCGATTCTCAGTTAAAGATTCTTGGGTTTGCTTCTCTCCTGACTCAATATACTAAGGCAACATAAAATATTTCTACATTAAAAAAAACACGCTTGGCCCCTTCCCCAGCAGAGAGCAGCGCCTCCCGACGCAGGTCTGTTTCTATTGCCTCAGACATTAAGTCTGAAGAGCCACTGATCTCAGAGACTTAAATAAACTTCAGAAGCCAAAGGAGTAATTTTCTTTATAATTGACATTAAAAACTGGCATGAACTAGGATGACGGATGGTTGCTGGGCACATCTGCCACTGTGCATTGTCTGAAACGTAAGAATAACCAAGAGTGAGGAGGAAGAAAAGGTTCACTGGCCAACTTGAAAAACTAGGGAATAATTAAACAGTGTATTTCATAAATAAAGGACTTCCCTGGTGGCTCAGATGGTAAAGCGTCTTGCTTACAATGCAGGAGACCTGGGTTTGATCCCTGGGTTGGGAAGATCCTCTGGAGAAGGAAATGGCAACCCACTCCAGTACTCTTGCCTGGAAAATCCCATGGACAGAAGAGCATGGTGGGCTACAGTCCACAGGCTGGCAAAGAGTCGGACACGACTGAGCGACTTCACTTCACTTCATAAATAAGCCTAGAATTAGAAACACTTCTTATTCAATAATTTAGAAACACAGATCTGCACATGTAGACGACTCATCACAAAATCGGGAAGCATCTCACTTCCTGTGAGGCGCACCTGCTTGTCTCAGAAGCTGACCAACAGTTGTTTCATTAGACTTAGTGTAATGAGTAGGCGCTATTTACGCGACTGTCTCGGAAGGAGCTCGAAGCACAGTCAGGAATTCAAAGTTCAACTGCTCTGAAAACACCAAGCGTTAGCCCACTCACTCCTTGTGCAAAGCTGCTCTGAAACCCTATTCTGAACCATCTGGTCACGGAAAGCACACCCAGATGCATGTGGAAAAAGCCCAGGGAGAGGAGCCGGCCTAGGAAGATGGCACCCACTGCCAAGGCCCCAGTGGCCGTCAGCAGGAGGTGAGAGGGAGAGTGGGGCCAGCAGGCCTTGGGGGACAAGCGTGGTCCTCATTCTAAGACCACGGGAAGATGTCAAAAAGTGTTAGACAGGAGCGAGAGGGCAGGACAGGTCCTGCCAGCAGCTCTCCTGGGCTGCTGGGGCCCGGCAAGGCTATCCACGACCCATCAGGAAACTTCCAACAAGACTCTGTGTTTGATCTTCAGTAATGAAACTCAACAGTCTCCTGAAGCTATTATACATTCCTATTAAATATTCTTGTTAATCATTGTAACAGATAAATTTGATACACATGGCACATTTGAAAATCAGCAAAGTGAACCATTTATCTGGCTTTCAATCAATCAGCTGCATCCACTTTAGCTGCCCAGTGACACTAACAAAATCTCACAGAATGATCAGGAAATCTTCATGTGACATCACTTTTTTAGATTTACCGGGACAGGCACACTAAAGCTTTCCCGTGGATAATTTCATCAGTGACTCAGGCCTGCCACAGAACTCTAGCTTCACAGTCACAACGCAAATCCCTCAGAAAGAGTCCAGTTACTCCAGCAACTTTTAGCAGCTCCACACTTGGATTTCCTGAATGACTCTTGCTGTGAATGGTATCTGCACTTTTTACAAATCCAAGCAAGAAATCTACGGCTCCTAACAGCTGGATTCCCCACTTCCTCCTTGCTGGTGGGGCTGAACTGAGCACCGTTTCCTCGCGGAAGAGCCCTGTCGCTGACAAGGAGAGTAAGAAAGCAGAGCAGAACCAAGACTGGGGGAATTCCTCTCTTTCCACGGAAGCCCTCAGGAGCGGTGCCTTCGATTTCAAGGCTTTTGTTCAGGTGGTGTTTTCCTTTGCCTTTTGAACATGGTCAGCAGGAACAGTTATCACAAACACAATCACCTGTTTGGATTAACAGATTTAATTAGATTTTTTAAAAGAAGTCAGGAAATTTGAAAACACACAGACGTCCTTTGAGAGGTGTCCAAATTAGGTGAGGATTTAGATTTGTGGACAAAGAAAGCTGATCTTCTCACATACAGGCTCCAACAAATTTCCCTGCGGCCTGAGACCCCAGTAAGTCTGGACAGCTCCCCTCCACCTCTATCTATCCCCAATCTAAGTGGAGTCAACGAACATTTCACATTTCCCCATTAGCCATTCAAAATCCAGAGTCTTTAGCAGTTTAGACTTTCTGGCAAATGGCTGATTTATGCACCGACCCCCCTCCACCCCGCAAAAACAAAGCACTAAAAACAGAGGAGGGGCAGAAATCTGCGAGCTCGCTTCTCTCTTCCGCACTAGGTGAAGTGGTTTAGATAGCTGTCACTAACACCAAGGGGTTTATTAATAGGCAAAAATTAATTGTATGTAGACTGAATTAATGAGATGGAAAAGCATGCATATTTCAGCTAATACAGAGGGGACGGCCTCTGCAGAGGCATCTGTAATGAAGTGACTGGGCCGGGGGACAAGGCGCAGAGCAGCTACCACAAGCAGGGTCCTGCTGTGACCACAGGGGCGGAGGCGCTGCTGAAAAAATGCACTGTGGAACGTAAACACCGGGCAACTGTTCTGAGCACAAAGTTGACCCCCGATGCGTACCCTGCAGACCGCCATCTACAGATTTATAAATAAATGATTAGAAGCAAAATCTCTGGAGGATCTTCCTTTTCCACAGCAATTACAGGAGCAGATTATTACCATTCGAGTGGGGTTCAGTGGAAGTTCCTTGACTGGCAGGAATCACTCACTGCGGTCCTGCGTCAGTCGCCACGACAGGAGATCCAAAGTCAGTGTGCACCGTGGACACTTCCACAAGCCAAGTCCATGTGCACGGAATGAACACATTCCTGAGCTAAAATATATCACTGTCAGTATCAGACTGAATGAATAAAGTCTGAACTTTCAAATGTGATCAATGTCAGGAAGGAGTTTTCCCTATTTCATGTCTGCTCTTTGTTAAAATTTATCATGTGTGTGGAAGCCCACTTGGACATTTTCTGTTTGACTGTTCTGGACTCATTTTTTAAGTCATTAAAACGCAAGGTAATGAGGCTAATCAGAGGAATCAAATGAGCAGTACCAACTCCAGCATGTGCTTTTCTAGCCTAAATGTTCCCTTTCTCCTCTAAATCGTCTTTCAGCTTTGGGACCTACTTTTGTTCCAAGAATGGCTCTGCCCCACCCCCACATCTTACACTAGAAAACTCTCCTTCTGACATTCACCACCACAAGGCAGGCACCATTCCCAGCCCTCCAGCCCATTTTCTTTTTTAAAAACTGGTAGGTATTAGGAACGCTGGGAGATCCTCTTGAAATAATTTTAAAATCCGTAAGAAACGGCCAAGGTGGCAAAGAGTTCCTGAGGACCCTCCGCCCGCCTTTCCTGCCTCAGTATCAAGACCAGGAAGCCGACGCTGGCGCGGCCGGTGCTGGGCCACGCTTCTAGTTCCGATGTCTCCAGCCTTTACTTTTTTTTTTTTAATTTAAATTTTACGTTTTAGGAAGTTTTAAGATTTTTTAAGCTTTTTCATGAAACTCTACGACGTTTGTTCTCGCATACCCACAACCCCAAGGAGGACGCAGCTCTGTCCCACCACCCACGTCACTCCTTCCTGCCTTGGGCACAGCCACCCCCTCCGTGGCCCCAGTCCTGGGCTCCCGGAACCCGTGTGCTCGACTCTGCAGCACCGGGCACACTGCTTCCTAGGGGGGCTGCGAGGGTGCAGTGCTCTCCCACTGACTGCTCCTTTAATGGGAGGATGAGAGTATGAGTGTGTGTGTGTACACACGCATACACCCCCTGCCTCTGAAGCCTCCCTCCCACTGACCCCCGTTCCACCGCTCTGAGCCACCACGAGGTGCCAGGCTGGGCCCCCGGTCGCACAGCTGCTGGCACTAGCTGTCCCTGTTACACGTGGTATTGCAGGTATGCTAATTTCCAGCTCCGCCCACCTTCTCCCTCCCTCTCTGTGTTCACGAGCCTGTTCTCTACGCCTGTGTCTCTATTCCTGCCCTGCAAATAGTTTCGTCAGTACCATTTTTCTAGCTTCCATATATATATGACAATACATATTTCTCTTTCTGACTTACTTCACTCTGTATGACAGGCACTAAGTTCACTGAGATCAGTCCTAGAGGCTCACGTGCTCCTTTTGGTGGCTGTGTAATATTCCTTTATGTACTTGTACAACTTCATCTCCCTGTCTAATGAGCCTCTCTTCACAGGCTTACTGCCGAACTCAAACAATATTCTCTTTGGTGAAGTCTTGCCCATTTTATAACTGGAATGTTTGTTTTCTCTTTGCTGAGTTTAGAGAGCTCTTTACTGTACTGAATACAAGACTTTTGTCAGATATGGGTGTGCAAGTCTCTTCATCCTCTTTTTCAGGGTCTCTGGTAGTGCAAATGTTTAGGAACAGAATTATAAAAAGGAACACAAATTTCTGATCTTTCTGGAAGTCCTATTCTGACAGATTTCCAAGGTGAGTAGTGTCCCTTGGAGTTGAACATGTCTGTGCAGTCTCTGAGCACCCAGTGCCTGAGACCCTGGGTGCCCCTCCCCACAGGAAGGTCCGCCTCTGGGGATGGGTGGTGCAGCAGGGTGCTAAGGAGCTGGGAATTTCCCCTGGAGGTGTTTGAAAAAATTAAAAATCAGCCAAGAAAAATTCAACAGTCAAAACAAACAGAACAGAGAGGTCTTCCTGACCCAGGCAGGCCCTGAGTGGGAGAGACCATCACCTGGAGGCCTGGAGCTGACGCTGACAGCTGAAATGTCTGCGCATCACGGTAAAGTCTCTCCTGAGCCAAGTTCCCCAAGCAGACGTCTCTCACTTTGAAAGAAACCCTCCTGCACCCCCAGGGTAACAGGCCAGAATACACAGCAGCCACCAAGAAAAGAAAAGCACCAAGAGAATCCTACTCCCCATAACCTGGGGCTGGCAGCAAAAAAGCACTCTCATGAGCTATCGCCCTGAAAGGGCAGGTGACCCCAGACCATCTCCAGGTCTTGGGGCCCAAGTCAACACAGTTCTGGGGACCAGAAGGTGTCTCGGCCCTACCCTCGGGAGCTGTGTCTGGGACAAATGGGTCCCCGGACATACCTGTAAGAGTCCTAACGTGAAACACTCAGGCAGCCAGGAGGGGAGGAAAGGGTGGGGAGAAGAGGTTCCTGGGACACAGCTACGTGAACCCTCCTTCCCTTGGCACCCGGAGGCCTCAGTGCTGAATACGGAGGACTGCCCTTCTGTCAGTTTCCTCAGCCTCCCGTGGCCCTGGAGGGGCAGCCTCCTGACAGCACAACTGTGCTCTGCTGCCGGATCCCAAGCCACGCCTGAGAAAGGAGACCTGCACTGAGGCCAGCCCACGTGCTGGGGGCTCTTGTCTGTCTCTGCTTTCCTCAGCTTGTACGATTCACAACTTTAATGAAAATCCTCAGAAAGTCCGTAAGTCACAGAGGCAGTTAAAAAGCTCTCTTGCTGGTACAATAATAGCATACGATCACTGTCCCCAATCGATAGGGTGAGAATGAGGAAAGTGTACAGGGTCCATGAGACGCTGGGCTCGCCTGCGACTGAGCTGCTCCCAGCTCTTGCCCACAGCTCTGTGGCCTTCCTCTAGAAAGCAGAGTCAGGTTCCAGCCTCCGCGTGGGAACTACGGGTCAGAATGCCCTAACAGAGGTGAAACGACCTACTCACTTATAGTCACTTTGGAAAAATAACTTTTAATTTTCTGACTTTTTTTTACTCCCAGGGAGTACACAGGAGTTCTTTCTGTGACTGTGGGAATCAAGTGCTGTCTGGTAAGCACAGCTCTGACTGTGACCTGCACAGGGAGGCACCAGGCATACCCTGGTCGCTTCTGCTGTCTCACTGACATCGGGCCAAGGAAGGATGCGCCTCCACGGAGGTGACGACCTTTGCTCCAGGAGGGGAGTCTGCTCACTGACATACTACTGACATAAAGACGCACCGCAGCACAACCCAGCTCCCAAGGTCAGAAGCGCACTCTGCATGAGCTCAGGACGTTCTACTGCTCGCTGGGCTGTCCTCCTAACAGCAACACTTCATAAACATTTCATTTTTTTCTTAATTACACATTTCCACTGAAACATACCAGCATTTCTCAAACTGTGTTCTACCCGTCTCCCAGGTCACACAGGTGATCACACACGCTTAGGAAGAAGATGCTTGCTGACGAAACACGTGAGAAGATGCTATGCACTGCCTCACCAGTGGGCCTGCACACTCAGGCCTGAGAGCTTTGCCATACAACCTCCAAACAGTGCAATCTAGCTCTCCCCAGATCTGTTTCTAGAAATACACACAGCATAGTGTGAAACTCAATCAAGTTAAGTTTTCTACAAAACATATTGATATGGACTGCTTATTTGTAAGAGCTTAAAATAAAACCTTATAATCTTATGAATGACATTTTCTTTATGCTAAGAATGTAGTACTTTTTAAGGTTAAATAGTCAGTTATGGCTTAGAACCACGTCTTCAACTGGGTCCACACATAACACAGACACACACAGGGCTGACTGTGGGATACGTTACCCCAGAAGTGTCATTAAAATGTTGTAGAGTGGGTATTACCCCAAGACTGAGGACTTGATTACATTTTACACAGAGTTTAGGGTTCAAGATGAACCCCCTCCGGCTTGCCTCCCAGTCCTCAGCTGAAAGGTGAGCTTCTCCAGGAGAGAGGCTCACTGAGCTGAGGCTCCCCCTCAGGCCTGAGGTGCCCAGCGGTGACCCCTGCCGTCCGCCAGGCCCCGCGTGCCCAGCGCAGCAGCATACCCAGCGCTGGCGGCCCCGCCACATCACAGCCACGAGGCCCCCACACTGGGCAGCTGGCCAGGCTTCCAACAGCAGGACGAGGAGTAATAGCCGTGGGCCTTGCCCTGAGCCATCCACGCCTCTGCACCGGGACAGTGGGAAGTGCCTACGTACCCACTGGACAAATGGCCACTGATATTTGGGAGACTAACTGAAATGGACTTTGAAGTCTTCAATTAATAACTCTTTAATTTTTTTTCAAAAGAAAAAACTACTCTTGGTGCCCAGTATGTTATTTACTCTGTGCTACACAGAATGCATTCTTTGTGCATAAAAAGTACATGAGACCATTTCACTTCTGTAGTCTTAATTTAACATATGCATCTGCTTGCATATTTACCAAGAAATTCCCAGTGAGACTGAAAACTCCACTTCCCAAAAGTGCCTTTTCTGCAGAACAATCAGCCTTAACGGTATTTTTTATTTGAAAGAATCAATTTATCAACTTAAAAATGATGACAATTATCACACGATTATTTCCTGTTAAATAGAACCTGACTCCAGCTGCAGACTCATGCCCAGCCTGACGTGGCCCAAACCCTCATAAAGGCATCCTCCTGGTGATTCCAGCCACTCTGACACTGATCAGCGAGGGGGGTGCTCTCAGAGAAGAACGCTGTCTGATGTGCAAGCGGACCATCACATCAGCCCTTCCTAAGACACCCTGGCCCTTCACTGCAGAGGGCTGGACTGCCTCCAGGGGTACGGAGGCTGTATGTGGGCCTGGGGCTGCAGGGACTGGAACCCGTCCTCACAGGTGTGGGCTGCACCGCTGCCGAATCAGC
>SJYF01001869.1:862414-877191 GCA_006410515.1 Procapra przewalskii | reverse complement strand
CCTCCCGCCGTGTGTGCGCCAGGCTGCGCGCAGCGCCCCACCTGGCCATCCCCTCTCAAGGGCTGCATGGGGCTGTGGTGTGTGCCTGTGCTCAGCCACTCAGTCACATTCGACTCTTCTGTGACCCCATGCACTGTAGTTCCACTGTCCACAGGATTTCCCAGGCTAGAATACTGGAGTGGGTTGCCGTTTCCTTCTCCAGGGGGTCGTTTGAACACAGGGATTGAACCTGTATCCCGTCTCCTGCCCTGGCGGGCAGGCTCTTTGGCACTGCACTGTCTGGGAAGCCTGCATGGACTGCAGTCCACCTTTTTACTCCTGGCATGCAAGAAGGCGCTGACACCATGCTCTGATCTGAGGACGGGGTGCATGGTGGGTGTCGTGAGGCGGGCACTGGAATGTGAGCTCTGTGCTCCTGTCCCACTCCCCCGCCAGCCCCTGGCAGCACTGGCTACTCCCCAGGGACCGCTCTCTCCTCCCTCCGTGCTCTCGTCCTAGGCTCCCATCGCCAGTTACAGGATTGCTCTCAGGGCCTGTCTCCAGCCTGCACTTCTCCTCCAAGATCATCTGTGTGCCCGCCTGGCTTCCACAGCTGTAGGGAAGAGCACGCCAACGCTGAAGTCACCCTTCCCTCCACACCCTAGCCTCCTGCTCCGTTTCCTGTTCTGATGAGTGCCCACTCTGCTGCTACCAGTTACACACCGCAGGAATGCAGCGCACCCTGCTGCCTTCTCCTCCCATCACCTGACACAATCACAAGTCTTTGTGTTCTTAATTCACAACTAACTCTCCAATCTGTCCACATCCAGACCCAGCTCCTCTCGTCTCTTGCACAGAGTACTGTGATGGGCTGCCCAACATCTCCAAATCCATACTGCACCCAGTGAAGTGAAGTGAAAGCTGCTCAGTCGTGTCTGACTCTGTGACCCCATGGACTAAACTAGACAGCCCAAGCAATTCTCCAGGCTGGGACACTGGGTGGGTGGCCGTTCCCTTCTCCAGGGGATCTTCCCAACCCAGGGACTGAACCTAGATCTCCCACACTGCAGGTGGATTCTTTACCAGCTGAGCCATCAGGGAAGCCCAAGACTAGTGGAGTGGATAGCCCATTCCTTCTCTGGTGGATCTTCCTGACCCGGAAATCAAACTGGGGTCTCCTACATTGCAGGTGGATTCTTTACCAACTGAGATACCTGGGAAGCAGCTACAGCCAGGGTAATGACTAAAACCATCAAAAAAAAAATACACTAGAGGGATTCAACAACAGAGTAAATGAAGCAGAAGAATCAGTCAACATGAAGACAATGCAGTGAAACTCAGGCGAGCAAAACAGCAGAAAGAATAAAGAAACTGTGAAGACAGCTTAAAGGAATATGAGACAACATCAAGTGGCCTAACATTCATATTATAGGGCTCCTGGGAGGAGAAGAGAGAGAGAGTGGGACAAATCTTATCTGAAGAAACAATGGCTGAAAATTTCCCTAACCTAGGGGAGGAAACACAGGTTAAGATCCAGAAAGTCCACAGAATTCAAAACAAGAGGAACACAGACCCTGGTGGCTCAGCAGTAAAGAATCTGCCCATACCAAAACACTTTACAACCACAGCATCAAAAGTTAAAGACAAGGAGAAGATGTCAAGAGCAGTAAGAGAAGAAACAGCTAGTCAAGCGCGAGAGATGCATAAATCTTCTTACAAGACTACAAGTAGACTTTTAAGCAGAAACTGCAGAGCAAAGAAAGTCAAGTAGCTCAGTTGTGTATGACTCTTTGCGACCCCATGGACTGTAGTCTACCAGGCTCCTCAGTCCATGGAATTTTCCAGGCAAGAGTATTGGAGTGGGTTGCCATTCCCTTCTCCAGAGGATCTTTCTGACCCAGGGATTGAATCCGGGTATCCTGCACTGCAGGCAGACGCTTTATTATCTGAGCCACCAGGGAAACCCAGGCCAGAAGGAAGTAAGATAAATGCAAAGTGCTGAAAGTAAAAAACCCAACCAGGAATTCTCTACCCAGAAAGATTATCATTCAAAATTGAAGAGGCGATTAACAGTTTCTCAGATTAAAAAGTGTTAAGAGAGTTCAGATTACCACTCAACTGGCTTTTACAAGGAAGGTTAAAAGGACTTCTTTAAACTGAAAATAAAGGGTGATAACTGTTAATAAGAACACATATGAAGAAACACATTCCACTGAGAAAGTAAAGATAAAATAATGGCAGTGAGCTAGTCATCTGTGAAGCTGATACGGGCTCCCAGGCGGCACAGTGGTAAAGAGTCCACCGGGCCATGCAGGAGATGCAGGCACTGTGGGTTCCATCCCTGGGTCAGGAATGTTCCCTGGAGTGGGAAAGGGTGACCCACTCCAGCATTCCTGCCTCAAAAATCCCACGGACAGAGAAGCCTCAGGGGCTGCAGTCCATGTGTTCCAAAGCGTCGGACAAGACTGAGCACAGCAGCAAAGATAACATGAGGATTGAAACAGAAAAGTAGTAGAAATACTCATGATTAAAATAATTAGTTAAGGGACACATAAGAAGATTAAAATGTGACATCAAAAACACAAAAAATGGAGAAGGCAGAGAGTATAAAAAATGCTGAGCTTTCCAATGGGATCAGACTTAAATTGCTGTCAATTTAAAAGACACTGTTACAGACATACGTTACATACACTCCTCATGGTAACCAAGAAGCAAAACCTACAGAACACACACAAAAGATAAAGGGGTTTAAGACTGCCGAGACTACACCAAGGAAAGCCATCAAGCCACAGAGGAGAGAGAGCAGAGGACTGCAAGAGCAGCCAGGAAAAGTGAACAGAATGGCAAAAAGCGCGTATCTACCAATAATGACTTTATATGTAAAAATACTAACTACTCCAATCAAAAGACAGAGGGGCGAAGTGGATGAAAAAATAAGACTCATCTACATGCTGCCAATAAGAGGGTCATCTTAGGTGTGAGGACACATCTAAAAGTGTGTCCTTGTGAAGGTGAAGGGATGGAAACAGGAATTCCACGCAACGAAGACCAAGATAAAGCTGGAGTAGCTGTAATCATATCAGGAGAAACGACTTTTATTTAATAAGAGACAAAGAAAGGCACTAGGTAATGATACAGTGGCCCATTCAAGGAGATAGAAAATTTGTAGATATTTATGCACCCAGCACAAAGCATCTAAATTTATTAAGCAAACATTAACAGACCTAAAGGGAGGAATAAGACAGTAGTACCACAATGTAATGGGACTTTAATACCCCACTAACATCAATGAGTAGATCATTCAGACAGAAAATCAATGAGGAAACATCAGAGCTTCCCCAGTGGTTCAGTGGTAAAGAATTCCCCCTACCAATGCAGGTGATGTGGGTTCAACCCCTGGTCCAGGACAATCTCACACACCACAGGGCAAGTAAGCTCAAGCACCACAACTTCTGAGCCTGCACTCTAGAGCCCAGGACTGGCGGCTGCCGAGCCCACACACCACAGCTGCCGAAGCCACAGCCCCGGAGCCTGTGCCCACAATGAGAGAAGCCCGTTTATTGCACTAGAGAGTAGTCCTCATTCCATTCAACTAAAGAAAAGCCCACACAGCAAGAAAGACCCAGCTCAGAAAAAAAAATATTATACAAAATTATAAAAATAAAACTTTCCTGATGTTCTAAAAATATTCACTGACTGTCAATTTTTTTTTTTTTTAAGAAACATCACCTTTACACAGTGCTAAACCAGATGGACTCAACAGACATTTATAGAACATTCCCTCCCAAAGCTACAGAGAACATTCTTCTCATGTAGATGTGGAACATTTTCCAAGTTAGAGCATATGTTAGGCTGAAAAATAAACTTTAACAGGACTGAAATCTTATCAAGCATCTATTCTGACCACAATGGTATAAAACTAGAAATTGATTACATGAAGAAATCTGGAAAATCCACAAATAAATAGAGACTAAAGAAGCTACTGAATAACCAACAGGTCAAAGAAGAAATCAAAGGAGAAATGAAAAGTATTTTCAGATATGAAAATGAAAATTTAACATACTAAAACTTATGGGATGCAGCAAAAGCAGTTTTAAAAGGGAAGTTCATAGTGATAAAGTTCACACTTTAAGAAACAAGAAAAATCTGAAACAACCTAACTTTATATCTCAAGGGACTAGAAAAATGAGAATAAAGCAACCCAAAGTTAGTGGAAGGAGAGAAGTCAGTCTCAGGGCAAAAATAAATGAAATAGAGACTAAAAAGACAATAGGAAAAGGCCAACAGAACTGAAAGCTGGTTCCCTGAGAGGAAGAGCAAAATTAGCAAGCCCTCAGCTGGGCTCACCGAGAAAAAGAGTGTTAGATAAGTAGAGTCAGAAATGAAAGAGTGACCACTGCTAGCAATACCACAGAGACACGAAGAGTCACAAGAAGCTGGACAACCTAGAGGAAATGGATAAATCCCTAAAAGCGTACTGTCCACCAATGCTGACCTAGGATGACATAGGAAACCTGAACAAAACAATTACTAGTATGGAGATGAATTAGTAATCAAAGACCTCCCGACTAAGGAAAGTCCAAGACAAGAGGGCAGCATTGGTGAATTCTATCAAACATTCAAACAACACTTCTCAAATCATTTCAAAAAACAGAAAAGAAGGGAACTTGTCCAGATTCACTTTGTGAGGCAAGCACAACCCTGATCAACAAAAACAAACAGGGAAACCACAAGAAAGCTATAGGAACACATCCCTAATGAGCACAGATGCAAGAACATCAACAAAATATCAGCAAACTGAACTCAAAAATACATCAAAAAGACCATCGCTATGATTAAGCAGGATTTACTCCAGGGGTGCGAGCACCACTGGACATCTGCAAATCAGCGTAATGCACTACGTCAATAAAGAAGCACTGATCATCTCAATATACACAGAGACAGTTGTTCAACAAAATTCAATATCCATTCATGATAAAAGCTCTCAACAAGGTGGGTCAGAGGGGATGGACCTTGACATAACACAGGCCATACATACAAGCCCACAGCGAAATCATAAGCATGGGAAGGCGAAGGCTGCTTGTCTACGATCAGGAGCAAGACAAAGATGCTCACTCTAACCACTTTTATGCAACATAGAAGTCCTAGTCAGAGAAATTAGGAAAGATAAAAAAATAAAAGATATCCAAGTTGGAAAGGAAGAAGTAATATGCCATTAATTGCAAGTGGCATTATATAGAAAACCTTCAAGACTCCACCAAGAAACTAATAGAGCTAGTCAACTGAGTAAAGGTGCAGAGCTCAAAAATAATTCACAGAAATCTGCTGCATTTCTACACCCTAACAATGAACTGAGGAAGAGAAATGGAGGAAATAACCCCATTTACAACCATCCCAAGTAATACCTAGGAATAAACATTAAGTAAAGAATCTGTATAGTAAAAACCTCTAAGACATTAATGGGAGAAATTGAAGAAAACAGAAATAACTGGGTGATTTTCTATGCTTATAGACTGGAAGAGTTAATATTGTTTAAAATGTCCATACTATCCAAAGTAACATACAAGTTCAATGCAATCCCTATCAAACTTCCAACAGTATTTTTAACAGACATAGAATAAACAATTCTAAAATTTGTATAGAACCATAAAAGACCCTGAGTAGCCAAAACAACCCGAAGAAAGACTAACAGAGATGGAGGCGTCATGCTCCTTGATTTCAAAGTATATAACAAAGTTACATCATCAAAACAGTATGATATTAGCATTAAAATCAGATCAATGGAACAGCACAGAGAGACCAGAAATAAACCCATACAAACATGGTTAATTAATTTATAACAAAGGAATCAATAATATACAATGGGGAAAGGCCAGCGTCTTCAATTAATGGTGTGTGGAAAACTAGACTAGCCATACACAAAGAATGGAAAACTATGTTACACTGTATACAGAAATTAACTCAAAGAGATTGAAAACTTGAACATAAAATCTGAAATAATAAAACTTGTAGAAGAAAAAATAGGTAGGCTCCTTGACACTGGTCTTGGAGATTGTTTTGATTCAGCAAGAAACGAAAAAATAAAAAAATTGGGCCCACACCAGACAAAAAAATCTTCTGTCCAGCAAAGACAACCATCAACACACTGAAAAGGCAATCTAATAAGGAGAAGGAAATATTTGCAAATCATGTATCTGATAAGGGGCTAATATCCAAAATATACAAGGAACTCATACAACTCAAAAGCAAATAAAAAAAAAGAACCCAATCAAAAAATGGGCAGAAGATATGAATGAACATAGTTCCAAGAAGACACACAGATGGCCAAGAGGCATATGAAAAGGTGCTTCCAGATCACTGATCATCAGACAAACGCAATACAAACTGCAGGGAGATGTCACCTGATGCCTGTCAGAACGGCTCTTGGCAAACAGACAGGAACTAACAGATGCCGGTGAAGCTGGAGGAGCGGGAGCCTCCCACACCACTGGGGGGCATAGCTGGTGCAGACCCCACAGAAACAGGAGAGAGGCTCCTCAGAGAAGGACACGCGGGCCCACCACACAACCCAGCAGGCCCACTCCTGAGTGGTGTTTGTTTAAATGAAGCAAAGACACCAGCACGTTCACTGCAGCACTGTCTACAAGAGTGAAGACACAGAAGCAGCCTAAGTGTCCACCGACAGAGGCGTGGAAAAAGAAAACACGATTCACACAGAAATTCTGTTAAGTCATGAAAGGAATGAAATGTTACCCCTTATGACAACATGCATAGACCTCGCAGGCATTATACTGAAGTGAAATAACTCGGTCAGAGAAAGATGTACGGTCTAATCTCTCTGACATACATATGTACATAAAACCACGCTCAATGATACACAGAGAACAGATTGGTGGCTGCCAGAGGCAGGGGGTGAGTGGTGGAGAAATGATGGACTGTTTTTGTTCTTTTTCTTTTAAAGTTTAAATGCATTGAAAGAAAATCAAAATCCCCCACTATGACAGTGGCTGTGCTGCTCCCCAACACTCTCACAAATCTGGGCATGTGTGCCCCAGCTGGCCCCCACCCTCGTCCACACACACACACACACACACACGCACACGCACACACACACACGTCCTCTTCTCTGTCATCCCAAGTGTGCAGGCATGGCACACAAGTGCTCTCTGCATGGAGGGCTCTTGCACTCCCCGCCTCCATGGCTCGCATCTCATGTAAACGCTGCCTTTGGGGAGGCCTCTTCTCGTGGAAGCCTCCTCTGGCCCACGTGTGTGGCCAGCTCCACTTCCACGCCCCCATAGCTTGTGGCATCTTTCCTTGGCAGTCCTCCTCTCGGTTCCAAACAAGTATAATTACTCACTCAATAGCTGTTGACACCAGCCTCCTCCACTGGACTGTGGATTCCAGAAGGGCAAGGAGAATATATCTTGATTTCTTACTGCTGTGTTCTCAGCTCTGGTCTCAACATGTAATTTCTGAAGGGAAAACATGGCTGGTGGAAAGCCTGTGAACTGAGAAAGTTCAAGGCCAAGGCCAGAGTACTAACATGGAGGGATCAGCTCCTTAACCCTCCCTGGCTGGTGTGAAAGAGATCAAAGAACCAAGACTCCCTGAGCTCCCGAGAAAGTCCTCTCACTTTTATTTTTCCTTTAGAAACTTTTTTTCCTTTTTGGTTGCATTTCATCTTGGCAACCGGGTAACTCAAAAGACCCATGTGCATCTCCATCATGGCCCTGCTCCTAGAGAGCAAGGGTCCAAGTGGCAAAGGGCCTGAAGAGATCAGACCCACTGCGTGAGAAAGAATCACCCCGAAGGGGACCTGGGGCCACAAAGCCAAAAGGTATGTGAGAAAAACAACTGTAGCCATGACAGGCGTCCAGTCCAGCCTCCAACACTCGTGTGCCAAGTCTTAAAACTTCACAGGTTTATGTAGATCTTATGGAATTACTAATCTTGGAATTGGAATAGAAAAAGCAAATTTGAGTGGTTATCAGACTGGATGACTTCTGTTCCCAAAGAAATATGCATTAACAAGATCCAGTAACGTGAAAGAATTCCCATTCTCTAGTTTAACAGAAGTGAGAGCTCAGACAACTTCCCATGTATCGCAGCCAGTTCAGAGCTGGGGTGTCGCCTTTCTACAACAGCCAGAGCAACTGCCGGATGTGACAGGTCTCACGTGTCTTGTTGTTTCTGTAGTTGTTCAGTCGCTAAGTTGTGCCTGACTCCTTCTGACTCCATGGACTGCAGCATCCCAGGCTTCCCTGTCCTTCACTATATCTCCCAGAATTTGCTCAAACTCATGTCCATCCGATCATCTAAGCATTTCAAGTTCAGGAAACCTTTCAAACTGAAACAGAAGCAACCAGGTTGCCAGTTTAAGTTAATACTTTAAAATATTCAGCAAAAGAACTATATATAAAGGATGAGGTTTGGCAAAAAGGTATGATTACTTTTCTTCACAAACATCCATTTAAATTTTAATATAAATCATATTTAGTAGACATATTAAAACATTCATTAAATACCACACAAAACCTGTTCTGATATGGTTAGAACTGGCATCTCAAAAAATTCATATATCCCATTTAACCACTCACTTCCCAGGAAATTATGGGGCAGCAAGGTCTTCAGCTAACACACCCAGGCTCTGTCCTGTCCTGTTCTGACATCAAGCTGAGCGCTACCCTCCAGTGCCCCCCAAACCGATGCAACAGGAAGAGCACGGCAGAGTGTGGACATCAGCCCAGAGACCTGGCACTCAGAGCTCCTGGTGGCCAGGCTACACTGCAGGGCGGCAGGCATCCCAGGATGTCACCTTAGCAAAGACGGACAGCTCAACGGAAGGCGTGTGTGGGGTCTGTTGACAGGAAGCTCTGCCTGTGGCAGAGAAACCCAATGTCCCTGGAAGATGCTGAGGAAACTGCCAGGCTGAAAAGGGTGATTCATTTACCTTTTCAAATCAGGATGTGGGATGTGAGACCCATCCTGGGCAGGGTGGGGCACGCAGGAAGGGCTCAGGGACATGTTTCCAGGACAAGGGGCAGAGAAACGCAGCACAGGCCCCGCTCTCAGCCCAGGACCCCTGAGACACGGCTGCAGGTGCTCAGCACAGCCCTGGGGCTGAGAGAGAGAGGCTGGCCAGGAGCGCCCTCATCCTGGAGAGAGCTCTGATGCCACCCTGCAGGTGCGAGCGTGAGCTGTCACCAACCAGATGCACCCCACATGCAGTGCCCTTCTGATCATGGGCTCCCTGAGACTAGAAAAGGATCCTGCTGGAGGGAGGGGATGGCACTCCACAAGTGAGGTCATTCCTACACACAAGTTTTCAAAAGTAAAAATGCAGTATTAAATAAAAAACAATCAGACACACGAGGACATAGGATAACAGGAACAAAACCCAGCAGGAACAAAGACCACACCAGATCCAGAGATTCTGGAGGTTGGAGCTATAGGATACAAACTTAAAATAACTGGGGATTATTACACTGAAGAAGAGTAAAAAGCCAAGATTACAAGTTGGGAAGAACTGCCAACTATTTTTAAAAAACCAGAATGGAAAAATAACTTAATGAAATAATGTATTCTATCATTGTTGTTTGGTTGCTCAGTTGTGCCCGACTCTTTGTGACCCTGTGGACTGTAGCCCACCAGGCTCCCCTGTCCACAGCATTTCCCAGGTATGAATAGGTTTAAAACCAAATCCAACAAAGAAGGGAAAAAAAGTGAACTATTAGAGAGATGAGACAAAATATAGAGCATCTACCAGCTTCCATAGCTTTAAATGCACACTAGGGCTGATCTCAAAATACCACTCTGAGGGGACTGAAAGAGAGCTGAGAGCCCAAGCAATACACAATTACAAAAATGAACTCAAGGGTGTAGACGACGGGAAAATTAGTGCAATGATTGGAAGGGACGAGCTTTGAGTATGTTACCTTTCTAAATGTAATGGACTTAACTGTAAGTTCATATAATTTAATTTTTAATAACAACTATGCTTCACAACCAGTCCACAAAATTCTTGTAAATTAAAGAACAGGCTCTCCTGAGCCACCACACCCGGTATCAGCATGAAGTGAAAGTCACTCAGCTGTGTCCGACTCTTTGCAACCCCATGGACTGCACAGTCCACAGCCTTCTCCAGGCCAGAATCCTGGAGTGGGCAGCCTTTCCCTTCTCCAGGGGATCTTCCCGACCCAGGGGTCAAACCCCGGTCTCCTGCACTGCAGGTGGATTCTTCACCAGCTGAGCCACCAGGGCAGCCCAGTATCCACACACTGCTACCTAAATGATGCTACTCAGGCAGAAGAAAAATGATCACAGAAAGAATGTGGGGGATACAGAAGGGATGAAAAGCAACAGAAAGGTAAACCTGCATGTAAGTCAAAATGCAATATTGGCTGCATCTGAGATAGTTTGAAGCATGGTGCACTGAGGTGAATTCTACACATGGCATGTTAGCTGCTCAGCTGTGTTGGACTCTCTGTGACCCCATGGACTTGTAGCTTGCCAGGCTCCTTCATCCATGGAGTTTTCCAGGCAAGAACAGTGAAGTGGGTGGCCATTCCTTTCTCTAGGGGAACCTCCCTGACTCAGAGATCGAATCTGGTCTCCCGTATTCCAGGCAGGCTCTTTACTGTCTGGGCCACCAAGGAAACTCACAGTGTGCAGTACAGTCCACCTTTACGTGCACGGCTCAGCAAGTGCTCACACAGGGCCACTGAACCACCACAGTGGCTGAGGCCCTCGCTCCTCAAAGAGCTCTGGGAGCTTGTGTCTTTCAAGACTTTGTCCATTTAATCTGTTTCCACACTCACTGCTACAAAACTGCTCGTGATACTTGCTTCTTATTTCCGATGTCTGTAGGGTCTGTACTGATTTCCCTTCTCAACACCAACCTGGGCAATTTGTATTGCTCTCTCTCTCTGGTTAGAGTTTTATCATTTTTATTGATATCATCAAAAAACAAGCTTTTCATTTTCTCTTTTTGCCCCTTTTTCAATTTCATCAATTTCTGCTCTTTATTACTGCCTTCCTTCCAGTTGGTCTGGGTTTAAATTCTCTCCTCCATTTGTAGTTCCTTACAGTGAAAGCCATATCAGGGGTTTACAAACTATAGCCATGCTGAGAATATTTTCCAAAAAGCTGAGGAAACCCTAATTCAATACTACCTGAAGTGGAATTTGCTGTGATGTATTATAAGAAATAGTGACAAAAATATGTATAGCAGAAAAAGTCTTAGTTGGACAAACCGACAAAGCTTATGAAAACGTAAGGCATGTAAACCTGTTTAAACAAGGTCATTTATTGCTATTAACCATCAGCAAGGACAGTGCAGGAGATATGTGAATGTATTACATGTAATGAAAAAGTGTAACAGTCTACTTCATTTGTTCACGTGTACTCAGCTGTTTCAGTTTTGTGAAAATCTGTCTGAAATAAAAACTGGATATCCTGAATTTCTCTAGCACAGAACATATTGATAGCCTAGAAACAGAAAATGTCCTACAGCAATTTTTATATTTCAGACTTCATATCGCAATTTTTTTTCCATCCGAACTGCCTTAACCACTTTTCCCAAAACTAAATATCTTTGGAAATCAGCTTTTTATGCAGACTTGATGTTTCTTAATAAATTAAACCTAAAATTACAATGCAAAACACACATGCTTACACTGCAGTCAAGTTGCTTTGATGACAAGTTGACATTCTTTGAATCATAAGAGAAGTCAAGCTGCTTTACAAACTTCTCAAGATCTCCATTCCCACACATATTTGCAGTAGACATATTTTCTGGGCACAAATTGCTGTTCCAGCAGCTTTTGTTGGATCCCAAGGCAAGTACAAAGGAAATTTCCATGTTTCAAAATTCTTTTAAATGTACAACTGAAGAGCTTTCACTTAATCTTTAATTGGAAGTGACTAATTTGCAGTGTAATGACATTCTAAAAGAAAAACATCAAGAGAAGAACCTAACAGAATTTTATACATGCTTTCTACGGGATGAAAACACTCTAAAATTATGTATCTACAGATTGGTATCAGAGAAGAAATCAATGAAATAGAAAACAGGAGAACAATAGAAAAAATAAATGAAACCAGAAGTAGCATCTCGAGTAAAATGATTAAATTGATAAACATGCAGCCAGAATGATTAGGACAAAAAGAGACTGGTTTCTCTCTCCCTAAAACTGGGAACAAGATATGGCTGTCTGCTCTCATCACTTCTATTTAACATGTACAGGAGAACCTAGCCAGTATAACAGTCAAATAAAATAAAGGTATTTTGAAAAATTAACCAAAAGAAAGCTGGAAACCTAGTGTTCCGTAATTTAAAATTTTTCCTATAAACAAAATGATAAGTCAAGACCCTTTCAGTAGTGCATAGCAACATTCTTTTAAGAAAGTACTTACTGTACTGAAGTATATATGCCATTTACATTAGATATGGGACTTCCCAGGTTGCTAGTGGCTAAGAACCCGCTTGCCAATGCAGGAGATGTAAGAGACATGGGTTTGCTTCCTGAGTCAGGAAGATCCCCTTGAGGAGGGGATGGCAAGCCACTCCAGTATTCTTGCCTGAAAAATCCCATGGACAGAGGAGCCTTGTGGGCTACAGTCCATGGGCTAAGAGAGTCGAACACGACTGAAAGAAGTCAGCATGCACACACACAGAATAACTAAATCATTACTGAGAAAAATTAAGACAACTTCAATAAATGGAGAAATAAAATTTATAGATGTGATTGCTGAAAACTGGAAAGATGTCCATTTGCCTCAAACCAATCTGCAGCTTCTTTCTTTAAAAAAATTACTTTGGAACAGGGCAAACCAATTCTAAATGTACATGATAATGAAAATGTCTTGGCCCAAAATAGCCAAGATAATTGTAGAAAGAACAACTAGGGCACTTTGTGTTCTCCTGAAAGCTACAAAGATCAAGACAGTGTGATGCTGTGGAAGGACAGACAGACCAGTAGGCAGGAATGGAGAACACAGAAACACTCTTTTAGTTCCTGACATGGAGGGTGGCATCACTGAACAGATGTGGAGGCAGAACGGATTTCGCAGTTAATGAATCAGATATTGTCTACACTTAACAGTATAAAACACTATCAAACAAAATCAGTTCCAAGAATACTGTAGCTCTAAATGTAAGCAGAAGACAACAGCTTCCAGAATAGGAACGAGAAAATTACGGCCCGTGGAATAAGTTCACCCACAAGCGGAGAATGTAACAGGGACCACAAGTGGTCACAAAGATTAAAATATTTATTCACCAGCCCTTTTACATCTCATAATCAGGAGAATATCTCTATTATCTTGTGAGAGAGGAAAGACTTCTTAAACATGACAAAAAAACACTAACTATAAATTAAAAGACTGATAAAATTTAATCACTTCAAAATTAAGAACGTCTATTCACCAAGACACTACTAATAGAAGATAAAGGTAAGCCACAAAGCAGAAGGTGCACCAACATGCCCAGCTAAAGGACTCATCTCCAGAATATGTATAGAAATCCTACACAAATCAGTGAGGAAAGACAACCCACTAAGAAAGCAGATGAGTCTCCACAGACACTTCAATATACTGTCCTTACTCTGTCAGAGTGTTTGCATACTATTCTTCTTCCTGTGTCTCCACCCCATGTATTTTTTTTTAATTACACTGAAAAAAGACATATTCCACTACTTATCAAAGAGGTACACACAGAACTGGTCCACATGAACAAGCACAGCATAAGAGCAGAGCAGAGCCCCTATACAGCCCCATGTACAGCCCCTATACAGCCCCATATACTGACCCATTTACTGACCCTATACAGACGCATATATAGCCCCATATACTGATCCATATACAGAGCTATTCAGTTCAGTTCAGTCGCTCAGTCGTGTCCGACTCTTTGTGACCCCATGAATCGCAGCACGCCAGGCCTCCCTGTTCATCACCAACTCCTGGAGTTCACTCAAACTCACGTCCATCGAGTCCATGATGCCATCCAGCCATCTCATCTTCGGTCGTCCCCTTCTCCTCCTGCCCACAATCCCTCCCAGCATCAGAGTCTTTTCCAGTGAGTTAATTCTTCGCATGAGGTGGCCAAAGTACTGAAGTTTCAGCTTTAGCATCATTCCTTCCAAAGAAATCCCAGGGCTGATCTCCTTCACAATAGACTGGTTGGATCTCCTTGCAGTCCAAGGAACTCTCAAGAGTCTTCTCCAAAACCACAGTTAAAAAGCATCAGTTCTTCGGTGCTCAGCCTTCTTCACAGTCCAACTCTCATATCCATACATGACCACAGGAAAAACCATAGGCTTGACTAGACGGACCTTAGTTGGCAAAGTAATGTCTCTGCTTTGAATATACTTCCTAGGTTGGTCATAACTTTTCTTCCAAGGAGTAAGCGTCTTCTAATTTCATGGCTGCATTCACCATCCGCAGTGATTTTGGAGCCCAGAAAAACAAAGTCTGACACTGTTTCCACTGTTTTCCCATCTATTTCCCATGAAGTCATGGGACCGGATGCCATGATCTTCGTTTTTTGAATGTTGAGCTTTAAGCCAACTTTTTTGCTCTCCTCTTTCACTTTCATCAAGAGGCTTTTTAGCTCCTCTTCACTTTCTGCTATAAGGGTGGTGTCATCTGCATATCTGAGGTTATTGATATTTCTCCCAGCAATCTTGAATCCTGCTTGTGTTTTTTTCCAGTCCAGCGTTTCTCATGATGTACTCTGCATAGAAGTTAAATAAGCAGGGTGACAATATACAGCCTTGATGTACTCCTTTTCCTATTTG
>SJYF01001869.1:849558-859627 GCA_006410515.1 Procapra przewalskii | reverse complement strand
GTAGCTATATGATTATTAAAAGTCCTGATCACAAAATAATGTACTATATACACCTTTCTGGTAAAGTTATGTAAGGTTTTATTAACAAAAATAGAAACAAACTTGCAATCAAGACTGACTGTCTCTGGAAAGAGGATTTTTCTATTTCCACATTCGAAAAATTTTAAATAAACATGTGCTGCTTTACAAATTTTCAATTCAAAGAAAGGAAAAAGAACGTAAGAGCAAGAGTGCCACAAAAGCATGTCCCAGAGAGAGAAGCAAGTCCTGCTGGAGACAGAAGAGGCCTTCCCTGTCCATGAAGGGCCAGCATAAGCATTTCGCACCCAAGATGGAGGCCCAGCAGGGAAGGGTGGTGGGGAGAAAAGAACCAAGTCCAGGGCTGACCGCAGGCAGGGCACCCCTCGCAACTGGAGCGGAAGTTGAGCTCAGAGCAGAGAAGGGTGCTTCCACATTCCCACCCCAAGAAGGGCTCTGGAGGCTTATTTCTTTTTTTTAAATAGCCTAGAGGGGAAAACTGCCGTCTGCGGGCAGGAACTCTGCTGCCTTCTTCCCGGGCATTCAGTCCAATGCCAGCCTCTCAGGAAGAGGCGCGTCTGTCCACGATGTGGGCCCTGCTGCCAGGACCACCGCACCACAGTACCGGAAAGCTTGTGGAGTCTCCCAACCGACGAAAGGCTGACAGCAGCATGTGCTCTGGCCAACTAACAGGAGGAGTAATGTGCAAGTGCTCAGAAATGCGACAACTGGCAGGGGTGAAACAGGACTGGATAAAAGTGGAAGAAGAGAAAGGAGGACGCTATAAACTTAGATCTGGAAAGAGAAACGGACTGCTGGAATCCATAGTAAAAAAATTAAAATGCCACACAAAAGGATACCCACTCTTCTAGAGGAAAAAAACAACGACAAAAAACCATGGGCCACCACGTGAGTCCTGTCGCCTACCAGCAGCTGGCGTCACTGCAGAGAGGTCGGCGCGGAGGAGCAAGGCCAGGGGTCACCCCGCGGCCCCTCCAAGGGTTAGGTCCATAGCTCTGTGTTTGCTGTTAAGCAGTTTAACAACTGAGCTTCACGGGGACTTCAGTTCAAGCTTGGACATTTTATTTTTACTGCTGTTTTATATGTCAGTCTATTAATACTAGCATACTTTTTCTACAGATTAACATTGTTTCAAGAAAGCTTTTCTGGCAGCTACTAATGGAATATTTTAGGGCTAAACTGCTCTTCAAAATTTCATTAGTCATTAAATAAATAATGCCAGTAGCCTTGGAATACCATGCAGGATTGTGACTTCAGTGCTTTTCTCATGAACAAGTGTGATCGTTCATGCTCTCCCGAGAGTTCAGCCAAGAGCCCAAATCCATAACACCGCCGATACAGGGCCAGATCTGTTCTAGCTGCAAGCAAAGGCATGCGAAAAATAAACAGGCCCTGAAACGGTTTCACCAGGTCTTTGCTGAAACAAGAACATAAAATATTGAAAACTCAGGATGGTTGCTACAACCACGAAATCCAAAGCAAGTGTATTAGGATATCATTAACGTCTACAGAGGGAATTTTGGCCACACATGGGAAATTCTGGGGCTCTCGAAGGCTGCACCTTCAGCACTACAGAGGACAAGGCCAGGGAAGGGAAGCGTGCGAGTCGCTGAGAGAACGAAGGTGCACGCAGGCCTGAGAATGTTTGTAAACAGAGGGCGCAATTTAGCAAGCCCATCAGGTTAATAAATTATGACGCAGAAATGTGGAATTAATTTCATTTCAATCAACCAAACTTACTTTCTTGAAAGATAATTTTTTCCAGGACATGTCAAATCCTTGCAGAACCCCAGTGGATAAAGGGAGATCCTGTTTTTAAAGGCAGACTAGGCTTCAAGACACAAAGCATGATACAGATATCTGGGTACGGGGAAACCTCATTGATGTTAATGGGAATAGCATGGGCTTTCCAAGCAAGATTTTCAAATGCAGCAGTTAAAAATCCTACTGAATTAGAATCAAATACTCTTCTAAGAGGCAGGGCAGCGCAGTACGTACCAGGCGTGTCACTTGCCGTTCAGCATTTGGGTGTTGCACTTAATGCGTATTTTCTGAAACAAATAGAGTAGCACGTCTGTCTCTTTTTTTTAGAAGGTGAGGCAAAGAGAGCTGCCCACTTCTGGTCAGCAACAGCCATGCTGGTCTGATGGTGCAGCCCTCTCTGCCTGATCTCTGGGACAATCAACCGCAGAGCCATCCACCTGATACACTGACAGCCAGGAGCCCATGCCTCCACTCTCGCTCCTTAGTTGGGATTTGCTGATGGGAGGAAAGTGATGTCGCTCAGTCGTGTCTGACTCTTGGAGACCCCATAGACTGCAGCCCACCAGGCTTCTCTGTCCATGGGGTCTTCCAGGCAAGAATACTAGAGTGGGTTGCCACTTTCCTCTCCAGGGGATCTTCCCGACCCAGGGATTGAACCTGAGTCTCCCACATTGTAGGCAGACGCTTTACTACCTGAGCCACCAGGGGAGGGGACACTCAAAAACAGGTCTTTTTAAAACACAGAAGCAAAAAGCAAATACAAAACCAGCGTGCAGTGCCGGGCACAAGGCTACCTTTAGGCTCTGAAAGATCAGTGGGATGTGATGATTTGTAGGGGAGCAGGGAGGGAACCTACCAATTTTAATACCACATCAAACAGACATTTACAAGAATTTTCTGAGCCAAAGAAAACAGGATGGGGTGGCCAACTAAGGAGGAGTTGCCTGAGACTCACACCCGAGACGGAAGCTCCTGGTTCAGAGGGTGAGACATGCTCAGGCCCTGCCGCCTAGTGTGGGCACAGGGCTCCCACAGGTGCCAGCAGCCTCAGGCCTCCCAGACAGTCCAGCTGGCCCTCCCGGCACAGCCGACTCCCCCAGGACCTCAATGCTCATCACCTCACCTCAAGGACGCCCTGTCCCTGGCCTCAGCCCATACCCCGGCCCTGCTGGAGAGGCCCCCTGCACTTGGCCGCTGTGCTGAACAGAGTGCAGATCTGCCTCCTTCCCTGCTCCCGCCTGCCCCGCCTCCACCCCCAGCCAGGCAGGCCAGCACCTGCAGCGCCAGGGCTTGATGTGTTTTGTCTGCTGGATCTCTGTATTCCTAGAAGGCAGTGGGGCTTCATGAACTATTTGTTGAATGACTTAAAGCTGGCATATCTCTGATATGTTTTATAAAAAGTTACTTGCCAATAAATAATTTGCCACACACACACAGTTCCTGAGCGTTCAGTGGGATGCGTCAAGCTGGAAGGAAACGCTGCGGCACATCAAGAGAACTGAAGCCCCAGGGCCACAGGCAGGCAGACACGCCGAGTCCCTAGGATCAGATCTGCACCCGCAGATGAGGCAGAGTCTGTGGTTCACGGGACCCTCCCTGTCCTCTGGAATTCGGGGAATGGTGATGAACCCCTGACCTGAGGCGCAAAGCCCCCCATCCTGACTCACAGGACCTGCGCTGGCTTTGAGCCACCGGGAAAGCGAACAGTCAGGCCTCCACCGTCTTCCTGCAGATAATCTCTGGGACTAGTCAGGGAGTGTCCAGTGTGCTGCTTCTAAAGAACACTGGGGTTCAAGTTCAGACTGGGTCCGAGCACTGCGGAAAGCTCCCTCCCCAGCAGGGGATGCTGCCAAGCCCCTACGGGGTGTATCACCTTTGCTCAACCGGGAAGGAGCGCCAAAACTCCAGGCCAGCAAGCCAGGAGGACTGCTGTGCGGGCAAGACTGCTCCACGTGCTCTCAGCCTGGGAGACACCGACACATGAGGGCACGCAGTGACTGCGGTCCTCACTGCCCTCCGCCAGGGCCGAAGCAGCTCGCTGACCTAACCGTGGCCCGGAGGGGTCCTGTTAAGTACGTGATGCACGATCTTCTATGTGAGGGGGCGGTGCTGCTGAAGTATCAAGGAAACTGCAGCAGGGACACCTGGACCAATGGCTTTCTCTCTCCTTGGCTTCTCTTCAGTCCCCCGAGATCAGGAGGGTGCATCTGTGCTGTGACGAGTACACGGCTGGTCTTGGAGAACCGAGCGCTCTGTGATCTGAGCTCTGAGTCAGGGCAGGACAGCTGTTTCTGCTGCCCAGCTCCGTTCTCTGGGAATGCCCACTGTTACTAGCTTATTTAAACAGAAATGTTACCTTCACCCACACTCTTTCGATGTAAAATCAATCTCTCCATTGCTACTGCACCTTTTCCCCAGAAACTGCACACCCTGCCGTGTTTACAATGTGTTTTTGCAAGATTTAGTGAGTATAAGCATCAACAGAAAACCCAGAGCCATCCACGGTGAAACTCCCTCTTGCTCATGAGATGACAACCTGCAGCTACACTGAGGAACAACTCCCTCTGCCTTTCTTGTTAAAAATGACTTACATTTACATTTTCCTCCTTTTTAAAAGATTACAAAGTGTTTTGCAAGCTCATCTCATGTTTGCTATCGCCAGTCGCTTCACCCAGACAAGTCACATCAGAATGAGCCCCAGAGTGTCAGCCAAGCTCTCAGTACCACTGTCAAGAGGGATTTAGGCCCTGGATGCTGATACCGAGAGGGGAAGATTTCCATCTGACCCCCCAACTCCGATCTGCATCTAGGTCGAGACTCTCCAGAAGCGCAAGATTTGGCACTTGAGGAAATTTGAGCTCATGCAAGTTTAAAAATTACAACTTGTGAAAGAAACATCTAAGTTTTTGCCAAGCAAGTGCTGGTGACCAAGTGTGAAGACAGAGGAAGGTGACCAAGGCAGCCCCCAGCGGCCAGAACCACCTCTCCCTGCGGGGACGGCCCGAACCGCACCGCAGGCTGGACTCTGTCTGCACTGGGCGGGGGGTGGGGGTGGGGGTGTGCTGTGCCCACCTCCTCAAACAAGCAGCTGCCTCCAGTACCTCTCAGCTCATCCCAGGCCTTCCCAACAGGGCTGAGGCCAGAGGCTTGGAGGGCCTGGGGCCAGGCAGGTGGGCCCCACTGCCCACATCCTTCTGCTCTGTGAACAGCCTCAGGAGGAAGGGGTTCGTAGGTGATACCCACTAGTTCTTGGAGGGAAATTTCACCCTCAGTGAGTTGGAAGGATGGCTGGCTTCCATTAAGACATTTCCAGAAGCAAGTGGCCTGTCCACCTACCATGCTCCAAATGCCCCTGGCCCCCTCAGACTCAGGTGTCACCTGCCCCAGGAAGCGAAGCTGGCAGGGAGAGGCCTCATTCTATCTGCTGCTGCCAGGCGACACTTCTGAGCCTGCCCTCCTGTCCCAATGCCCACCTGCTGGTGACCCTCCCCTCCTGACAGGACTTCTGCACCATTACCCAGTTCCCTGACTCTCTGCGGGGGCTCACCGAGGCACGCAAGTCTGTTCTCCTGGGCCTCCAACCAGCCGGGTGAATCCTGCCGCTGCCGACATCACGCTCACGGCAACAGGCTGGGGTGGCGTCATAACGTTCACTTGCATCAGTTTAACAGAAGAGCAGACAGATGTCATCAAGGAACAAAAAGGAGAAGCTGATGACGTTCTAATGCAACCACAGGTTTGACTAGACGGACCTCTGTCAGCAAAGTAACGTCTCTGCTTTTCAATTCACTGTCTAGGTTGGTCACAGCTTTTCTTCTAAGGAGCAAGCATCTTTTAATTCCGAGGCTGCAGCGGCCCTCCGCGGTGATCTTGTCCATCACTGCTTCCACCGTTTCCCTGTCTATCCGCTGTGACATGAGTGCTGCAGTGCCCTTCCGGAGCTGGCCCCCTGCTCAGAGCCCTGGGCCCTGGTTCTCCCTCACACTCTTTACACTGGACCTCTCTGCTCGCACCCCCATGCTCCGCACTGTGATGCAGGCACAGGCCTTTCCTGAAGACCGTGACCAGTCACCCACTGTCCGTCCAGTTTCCGAGCCTCCCCCACTGTCAGCTGTGTCTCCCTGGTCTCCCTGGTTGACTGCAAGTATTTCCTGCTGTGCTGTGCTGTGCAACCTCACAAGCTGCCTCAAGGCCTGTGTGGGATGTGTCAACCCACAGCCGCTCCAGGTCTAGACCCGTGTCAGGGACACCTGACCAGTTCTCCGCGGCTGGAAGCCGGTATGGTGGGCAGACTTCCCTGCGGCCCATGCTTCCCATGGGGTCTGTCCCAGCAGCAACTCGGTGATTGTGGAGGGATCCAGCCTTCACCTGTGAAAACAGCTACTTTACTTATAAGATCCAACTGTTTCAGGATATGCATGAAACTGAGTCACTTACTGCTAAGTCCACAGTACTTCTATATCACGAGGATATGCTGGTGACCCTGAGCAGACTGGAAACTGGAAATGCCTGATTCTCACATACAGAAGGACAGAGACTTACAATGCTCATTCTGTAGGTCTATAATGCTTACTTTATAATTCAGATTTTAAAATTGATTTCAAAGAGCAGACCCTGTGATGGTAGGCTGAGCACTACTTGCTAACAACCTGAGGTCCTTAAGACAGCAGGTCCTTGGCGTGAGAAAGGTACCCAGAGGGCACCACCATACAAGCCTGTCACAGCTGCCAGGCCACCGGGGACAAAGATCAGCACAGCCTGGCATCACTGTGGACACCACTCACTCTGCAGGGCCCCTCAGAGGAAGGCAGGTCCCCAGGGCTATGGTCTGAAAATTTACATCCCCTCAAAATTTGTATGTTGAATGTTAACTCCCAAGGTCAAGGTGGAGGTTAATTAGGTTAACTGGGGGTGGGGCGTTCCGAAGGAGATGAGGTCGTGAGGATGGAGCCCCCATGAACGGGAAGAGCGAGACCCCAGAGAGCACCCCCACCCCCGCCCCAGCCCTGTGAGGACACAGTGAGAAGAAAGCAGCCCAGGGGCCGGGCCCTCCCCAGATACGGACTCTGGCTCCATCATCCCGTAACCCCAGGCGTCCAGGGCTGTGAGAGATATATGTCTGTTATATCTCCTTTACAGTAGCCCTAGCAGACTGAGACTGCCGCCTGGGGCAGGTGGGGTGCCCTCCGGCCCAGCACACGGGGTTGGGGAACACCTGAGGCCGCAGCTGGTGGTTCTTCGGCAAGTCCCGAGGCTCGGGCGTCTGCTCGGAAGAACATGAGTGCTGGGACAGGGCAGCCAGGAGGAGGCCCACAGGTGCAGCCCCGGCGCCAGGCTTGTCCAGGGGGGTCTCATCCTGCCTGGAGGCGGGGGAGCACCGCAGCCAGGCCTGCGGCTCAGAGCACTGGGAGGAGGCCAACCTCCTGCATCCAGTGGCCTCTCAAGCCCCAGGCACCCACCTCCCACCTCAGCAGGGCCAGCAGACGAGCGCAGCCGCTGGCGGACAGGCCCCGAGTGTGGCGTGTCCTCGCTCCCCCACCTGCAGGCCCATCCTCAGGCACACAGGCGTCTGCCCTCTTCAGCCCCGTTTACCGCAGGAGCGCAGAACTGCCCCCTCCCCTCCTTCTGAGGAGGCGGGCTGCTCCCCGGGGCTGCTCCCAGCAGGCGGCTCGCCGGGCTGTCAGAGCCACTCGGCTCTCCGCTCCACTGGGACGCCACCGCCACCCCTCCTGGGCCCTGGGGCCCGAGTCTTGGAGCCCGAGGACCTGGGCCAGGACTTCACAGACACCTGACAGAGCCCAGCAACAGAGGACGGGATGCCTGGCCTGGGAGGCGTGCATTCAGGGTCTCCTGTCTGCTGTCTCAGGTCTTGTTTTATAAACCCACCCTTCGTGCAAGTCCCCCAGCCCACTATTCTCACAAAGTATCCCCTCAAAACCTCGACCCCAGTCCTCCGAGGCATGCACTGCCGGTTCCACATCTGGACTAGGAAGGGATCCTGGCTGGCTCTGAACTCAGCTCGCCACTGGCCGCCCAGGGTCGAGGTCTCCAGAGAACACCTGATGGGTTCTTAGGTTAAGCCACTGATGGAAGTTCGGTCCATCCTGGGGCCCCTTTGGCTCAGAAACTAGACTGAATTGAGATATCCTTTTTCTGTGACTAGTGGAGCTCAAATGTGGAATTAGCACTCAGCACAGCAATTTTTTTCTTTTAATTGGTGAATTTTGTCTTTAATCAAGCCGTATCCTAAATAAAAAACATATGGGAAAACAGAATCAAACAGAGCTGGGCATGGAGGTTCTAATTTAAAATGACCTATATGAATTCTGTATGTGATGATTTTTCTCCTCGTTGATTATAATTATCATCATGTAACTCTGCTGTTTTCACACTGGGGCCTGGTGTCCTCCAGTCTGCAGAGAAGTAGGTAGACAACTTCGCTGGGCGCAATGGAACTCAAGAGGACGCAAACGCCACAACACGGAGCAATTCCTTCACTAGAGTAAAAACCACACCATGCTTCACCTTTCGCTTTGCCATTGAGCATTTCTTTAAAAAAAAACACACAGGTTTTCCTAGTCAAGCCCTTCAGAAGCACTCGCTGGCGCTCGTTCTCTAGCTTGCTGGTTACCCGGGACCACCAGTCACTGATTAACGCAGAGACCTGGTATCTGAGGGGGCCTGTGTGGAGGGCGGGGGAAGGAGGATCTGGCTACGGAGGACACTGGGCGAGGCCGCAGGGCAGGGCGCTGAGCGTCCCTGAGGACGCAGCCACCGGGCAGTGGAGGGAGAAGCGCGCCGAGCAGAGTGAGCGTGTGCAGAGGGCAGCGGGAGGGCGGCTCTGGGGCTCCCACGTTCTGCCCGGATCTCCACACAGCCCTGCACACGCTGCCCTGGAGCAGGAACAAAAGGAGCCCGGGCTCAAGGGCACTGCTATGGCTGTGTTCACAACACAGGAGCCCCGTGGGCAGCAGGCCTAATGGGCAGCCAACACACCCAGGCCTTCTGTTTCCTCGCCAGAGATGTAAAGGGCGGCAAACACCTCCTGTCCTCATCAAAGTTACACCCTCCAGACACTGAAATCAGGAAATTGGTATCTTAGGAGTGTTCACCCAGGAAAGCTAAATTTGACGAACAATGCCAGAAGCACTCCAAGACCATGGAAAAGGCCTGTTTCTCAAGAAGAATCACTGGAGGAGGTGAGGGACTCAATAAATGCCCAATGGAAAAGTCGAGAGTGTTCCATTTCTAACATCTGATATTCATTGACTGGCAGGCCACAGCTCCGCTCTTCTCAAACAGAACAATAAGGCACACAAGTGGGGGCTTCTCTGCATGCACTCTCTTGCTCCAGGCTCCTTCTGGAAGTCCCAGCTCTGCCCACTCCCACCAGGCTCACGTCACGGCAGGGGCCACAACCTTCTGGCACCAGAGGAGGCCCTCAGTGCACCAGGAGCCAGCTCTGTTCTGGATGTCAAGGCTCTGAAGGGCACCTTCTGTCAGCAAGTGGCTTTAGAACACAACGTTTTCCATAGACTTGCTTTCTCCAGCTTTACTAAGATGAATGAGAAGACTTGCATGGCTTCCAAAGAGACCCAGAAATGCGATGACATCTGGTTTGCACTGAGGTTCAAAATTATGAATCTGTGCCAAGCACCGAAGCACAGACATGTTCACATTCTGCATCCAGGCTGCAATGGACCCTCCCAGGGACAGAGCCTCATGGGGAAGCCTTGCAGCCCCACCGGTGGTGGTCTTCAGACCATACTTTGAGAACCACTAGGCTGGGACCTCTCATCCAGGGATTACTGGCTCAGAGCCCCAAACATTCAGAATCAGAATGAAAGTCAATTCTGGCCATGAACCAACAAGTTGTAGGGCTTTTTTTTTTTTTGCATGAATTAATAACTATTTAATAAAAAAATATTTCTCAACTGAGATCTTTTGAGGTCTACAATACTGATCTACATAAGGAAGGGGGACTCTGGATACCAAAGAGAAACAAGATTAATGGGGAGAAAAAAGAGAAGACAGGCAGAATGCGGGGTGGGGGTAAGATAAATAGTTTAAATACTGTAATTGCTACAATAACATCGGCGAAATTCCATAAAATAATCTGGCCGGTTTAAAAATGGAGACACGCCATTTAGTGCCTTTACTGGGTAACTGCTGCTGGGCTGTACTGACACTGCTATGGTCACATGCTCGCATTTCTCACATGCAAATGCTGCTACCTAAAGCAGCTTTAGCCTAATAATCTTCCTTT